>PVLC010016894.1:0-19231 GCA_004027655.1 Graphiurus murinus
AAACCACAAATAGTACCAAGCTCTGTATATACTATTTCTTTTCCCTATACCTGGAATCAAACCCTAGTCCTCCTGCCCTCCAAAAAAAGTGCTTGCTAAACCAACTAGTTGGGGCACACAGGAAGAGAGAGAGAGGACCCTGAGCTGAGCCCAGGCTCCAGAGGAGCGGGCAGGCTGTTCATCCATCCTGCGGCGGCCCGGCTGCCTTGGTTACTTCGGAGACTTGGAAAGCAGGAAGCGGGGCCAGGTGTCCCCCCGACCTGCACGCCCAGCGCTCTGCCCTCTCCGCGCCTCCGCTCCTTGGACGGTATGGTATGAGGTTGGGGGGCTCGCCCTCCCTGTGCCCCAGAGCTAACAGAGCAGCCTGTGCTGACTCGCTTATCTAACTCACTTATCTAAGATCAACACTGCATCCTGGGCACCCGCTCTCCAACCGCTTCCAGAGGGGGCCACGCTCAGGCGGCCAGGCGCAGGGCGGGAAGGGCCCTGGTGACACTCACGTCCTGCTGGAACTGGACATGCCATCTCGGCCACAGGAGGGGATGTGGCCCAGCCCGGCCTCCACAGTCCCTGAGTTTCCACCCGGGCCGGGTCCCTGCCGACAGCCATCTGCAAAGCCCTGATGAGGTAGAATAGAAGGATTAAAATTTACGCAGAAAGGGAAGGAAGGGAAAATGGCCTTGTTTCAACAGAGCTTGCTCATCCTTAAAAAGCAAGGCCGACTCACAATGGGCTGACTCCATTTCGGAAGTCCCTGGGGTGATTTTTTCAAAGCTCCGCTTGCCTCTCAAAAGGAAGTCACTCACCTATTGTAAGAAAGACTCCACATCCCAGACTTCCTGTCTCCACTCCTGATGGTCCTGCCCAGGGGTTTTTTCCACTTTTTTTTTTTTTTTTTTAACTTTATCCCAAGGGTGGAGCACCAGTATCCCATGCTGCTCCGGGTTCACTATTCCCCGCCCTGGACCCCAAAGCCAGCCCCTCTCCAGGTGTGATAGAAAAGGAGGAGAGACCACAAGCTCGCGCTCTCCCAGCCATCATCAAGCTCTGCCGCGCGCTCTCTCCCAGCTGCCATCCCAGAGACTGAGGTGACCTGCGCCCTTCCCCTGTGCACTTCTGCCTTTGTCCCTCTGTGGCGCGTGTTGAAATTCTTTTCACCACAGAGGCCAAGAACGCACGAGAGACACCGAGCTGACCCACGACAGTCCAGCTGTCCCCAAGCGATCGGCAACTGCTGACACCCTCCTGCCTGGACGGCCTGCCCAGCCCTCCCTGCTCAGAGCAGGATCCTGGAACACACTTGGTCACTGTGGAAATAGACGGCACACCAGAAAGCGCACTGTAGAGCCGGGCGTGGTGGCGCACGCTTGTAATCCCAGCACTTGGGAGGCTGAGACCGGAGGATCCGGGTTCGCGGCCAGCCTCAGCTACCTAGTGAGGCACTCCGCAACTTAGTGAGACCCGGTTTCAAAATAAAGAATAAAAAATAGGGCTGGGGGTGTAGCTCAGAGGTAGAATGCCCCTGAGTTCAATCCCCAGTACCACAAAAAAAAAAAAAGAAAGCGCACTGTACCAGGAGTCCTGACACGGCCGACTGTGGCCGAGGGAAAGCACGCCCCGCCTGTCATTCATGTTCCTTCAGTCACAGGCGGGTTACACCTTCCAGGGCTTTACGTTCTATGCTCTGGTCTCTCCTATGTTCTAGAACCTTCACTGGCTTCTGTCCTACAGATAAAGCCCAAACTTCTCGTGCTGGTGGTTTACAAAGCCATCCACAACCTGCCCCTAAGCCACCTTCCAGCCGTCGTTATGAACCCCGGGGCCACCGTGCGCCAGGCACAGGGCGCCCGCGTTGCTGCCCAAGGCCTCACACGCGCTCTGCAGGAAAGCCACCCCAGGACTCCTGCTCGCCCAGCCCTCGCGATGAACCCCGGACTCCTGCGCGGCCCCCTCATCCCGCCTTAGCAGGCGTTCCTGGGCGTCCCTCACCTGGGGTGACGACCTCGTCACGTGGTGAGCCCCATGCGCTAGCTGCCACCCGAGGGACTTTACAAAGTGCCTCTCCTCCCACCCCTCGCCAGAAGGGGACACAAGGACCCGCGCCGAGGCCAGGCCGGGGACCTCCTCCAGCCGTCTGCCTCCCTTCTGGCACCAGCGTCACGCTGCGGAAGTCGAGGTGAGCGCTGTGCTGAGGCCTGTGGGCGGGCGTGTGGTCCAGCGGCAGCTCACCGCGGGTCTGGGGCCCTGGGGTCCAGCCTGGCACCAAAAGCAAGAGGAACGCCAAGGCCCAGCAGGGCCATATGCAGAAAGAAGCACGGCCACCCCCCCACCCGTGGAGACTCCTCAGTCACCGGGGGAGGACGGGACCTCGGCAAGCCGCCACCCAGCCAACCCAGCCATCCCTGGCACTGACTTCTGCCCGAGGGCGTGAGCCTCTTTAGTTCCCGAGGAATGCTCAGCAGCCACGCCCGCCAGCCGGGGCGGTCACGGGAGGAAAGCAAACACCGGGCCTCTTATAAAAGCAGCGGGCGCCGCGGGCTCCACGCAGCCGGTGATCCAGGTAGGCACCCGCCCTCCCGCGCTGCCCGGCCTGCCTGTGTGTGGCCGCAGGCATCACTTCTCTGGACCTCGGGCCACTCTCAGCCCTCTGTGACAGGTGGCTGAGGGACAAAGCTCGGCTCAGAAGCTGCCCCAACCCGGGTCCCCGAGACCTGGCTGGCTCAGCCTCGCACGAGCCCCTCAGCACGGGGGTGGGCACCGCAGGCCGCACCGCATCAGGCCCTTCCCGAGCGGCCTGCCCTTTGGGGAGCTCCCGTGTGCCCAGCTGCCTGGACACCCTCTCTCCCCAGCCACCTGCCCCCGTCCCACTGAAGCCATGCTGTCTCTGGGGACCGTCTGCAGCCTGCTGCTCCTCAGCGTGCTCTGGGTGGACCTGGCCACGGCGGGCTCCAGCTTCCTGAGCCCTGAGCATCAGAAAGCCCAGGTGGGCCCGTCTCCCTGCCTGCCCGGCCCCCAGCCCCTCCCAGGGCCAAAGGAGGACTCTGGGCCCATTTCTAGAAGGATGTGGGTCCTGGGGCCCTAAAGAGAGCCTTTCCCCTCCGCAGCAAAGGAAGGAATCCAAGAAGCCACCAAGCAAGCTGCAGCCCAGAGCTCTGGAAGGCTGGCTCCGCCCGGAAGACAGCCCGGCGGCGGAGGCGGAGGATGAGCTGGAGATCCGGGTAATGCAGTGTCGGGAGGGAGGGAGGGGGCGTGCAGGCAGAGGTGGCTGCGGAAGGGGCCCATTCACGAGCTACTCGAGACTCAAAACCCCGCACCTACAGCTGAGCTCTGCAGCGAGCTCTCTGAGGTCTTTATGCAAAGAGAAAAAGGTCTACAGGCAACTTTGCTGCAGGAGGGTGGGAATGGAGGAGCCGCCGACAGGGAGGCAGGAGGGGGACGCCAGAGCCAGCACACCTACAAACCAGGACCTGGGGCAGAGGCAGGAGGATCTCAGCTTCAAACCAGCCTCAGCGACTTAGCAAGAGCTTGGTTCAAAACAAAACAAAAAGCCTGGCGAGGTGGCGCACGCTTGTAATCCCAGCACTGACTAGACAGGAGGATCTGGGTTCGCGGCCAGCCTCAGCTTCTTAGTGAGACCCTGTTTCATAATAAAGAATGAAAAATAGAGCCGGGGGTGTAGCGTGGAGGTAGAATGCCCCTAGGCTCAATCCCCAGTATGGGGGCGGGGGAGACCAGCCACTCGGGAAGGCAGAATGAAGACGCATGGTCTTGCTGAGGCCTGAGCGTGGGGGCACCTCTGGGAGACAGGGCCCAGGCAGGCGAGCCAGCGCACTGAGGCAGCAGCTCCAGCAGCTCGCCGCACCCGACCCACACTCTACCTCTGCGACAGCCCGCAGCGTGGTCCAGAGACCTCCTCCCACTCACCCACGCACCACGGCCCGGTGGCAGAGCCCCAGCGGGCCTCCTCCCCAGGGGCGCCTCTGTGCTGTGTGAGGAAGGCCCGCCGAGCCCTCCCCGCACACTCCCTAGGTCCTCCAATGTCTTCCTCCCACAGTTGGGTTTCAGAGCGGGAGACTTTTGAGGGCAAGTCCCCACCCTGTGAACAGAAGGCCCCGGGAACGGTAGCCCGCCTCTTACCTGCGCCTCGGGCCCATCCCAGGGTGGCGGGGCCTGGCGGCGCCCCTGACCAGCACATGTCTTTCTCAGGATAGGAGCCGCACCCGGGGATCCGATCGCCCCAGCTGGCCACGGGGTAAAAGAAAACAATCATTCAAGCCCTTGTTTCCCACAGAAACCAGTCTCGATGCCGCCCGATGTGGCAGGCTCGGTCCCCGGAGGGTGTGGGTTCAGGGCCTGCGCTCTAGTCCTCGGCCGGCCGCCGGCTCCTCCTGGGACCACGCAGCCTGTCTGTGCTTCTGTGAGGACAGGGGAAGGACCAGCCTGGCCAGGGCCCTCTGGCACCGACTCCCTGCCTGAGCCCGGGGTGACCACCACGGCAGGCAGAGGATCTGCGGGGGACAGGTCGTAACCCACGCCGCCCCAGTGAGCCACAGCAGAGGCGCCCAGGAAACGGGAGCGGGGCACTGGGTGCAGAAAGAAGAAAGAAGCCAGCTTGGAGCATCTTTCTGGAGAAAAGCCAGCTTAGCCAGGCACAAGCCTATAATCCCAGTACAAGGGAGGCTGAGACAGGAGGATCTCAGGTTCAAGGCCAGCCTCAGGAACTTAGGGAGACCCTGATTCAAATTTTTTTTTTTTTTTAAAGAGAGCTGAGGGAGGTTATCTCAGCGGTAAATCAACCCCCAGCACAAGAGAAAGAAAAGATCCTGTCTGACTTCCCACAGAGCACGGAGGAGCAGGAGACGTGGGTGGGGGTGGCCGAGGGCAGACACCTCCTTCTGCTCCCCAAAGCTGTAAGGGGGCAGGGGACTCGTATACTAGGGACTCCTCGGCCCTCATCTGCAACCTCAAGGGGCTAGGGCCAGGACACGGGACACAGGACACCCACGAGCCCACAAGGTGAGTGGCTGTCCTACAGGGGGCGCTGGGGGCGCCAGAGCACAACCCACAGGGCCAGAGGCCCCTGGCTCACCAGGGACGCACTCGGGCACTGACGCCGCCGTCCTCCCTGCCCCCAGTTCAACGCTCCCTTCGACGTCGGGATCAAGCTGTCGGGCGCACAGTACCAGCAGCACGGCCGGGCCCTGGGCAAGTTCCTGCAGGACATCCTGTGGGAGGAGGCCCAAGGTGAGTCCGGCCGGGAGGCCCAGGGCGCGAGCCCACCTCAAGAATGGCCAGATCCCCACCCAGCCCGCCTCAGTGACCCCGGCCTCTCCCCCTTCCGGGGGGCCGCACCAGGCCTCAGCAGAGATCACCATGCGCCAAGCACCATGCCCTAACTAGCTCTGGGGGCAAGCGAACTTGTTTCCTCCCCTGTAATAGGGTGCCAACCCCATCGTGAGCATGTGAGGTTGTGGGCGTTAAGGCCCCAGCCTGGACAATCTTCACAAGCCTCCCAGAATTCCACCCTCGCTTCAGAACACTCGAAGGTCAGACACGGGAAGGTTTTGTGGGTTTCTTTTGAAACCTTGTAAAAAGAAATGCCCAGCTGCTCCCTCCCTGAGGGGGCAGAACAGCAGCCTTTGGAAGCACGCCACACGACCCGCAAAGCACCGGGCACACGCACGCACGCACCCACGCTCAGGGCACCCAGCCCGGCTCCGCGTCTGGAGGGGCTGCCCCGTGCCCCCTGGGGAGGCACCACCTCTAGGGCACCAGCAGGACAGGACGAGGGGCCCGAGGCTGTGACTTGCTCTCGCTTTCCAGAGGCCCCGGCTGACAAGTGAGGAACTACAGCCCCGCCCTGCTCTCCCCGGAGCCTGGAAACTCAACTCTCCTCCCGCTTTGAGCGCTTCTGCATCGGCCGGTCCTCCTGCACGAGCCTGCGCATGAATAAATGTGCAAAGTGTTCCAAGTGGGAGTTTATTAAACCAAAACAGGAAACTGCATTTCATTTAAGAAAATTTTATTTATTGTACTGGGGATTGAGTCCAGGGGCATTTTACATCCAACCTACACTCCCAGCCCTATTTTTATTTTATTTCAAAATGGTCTCGCTAAGTTCCTGAGGCTGGTCTTGAACCTGCAATCCTCCCTCCTCTCAGTCTCCCAAGTACTAGGATGACATGCGTGTGCCCCACACCTGGCTAAAGGAAAAAAAAAAATCTTTTTTTTTTTCCCCAGTACTGGGGATTGACCCAGGGGCATTCTACCTCCAAACTACACCCCCAGCCCTATTTTTTATTCTTTATTTGGAAACAGTGTCTCACTAAGTAGCCGAGGGCAACACTAAGTAGCTGAGGCTGGCCACAAATCTTCAATCCTCCTGTCTCAGCCTCCCAAGTACTAGGATTACAAGCGTGCACCACGACACCCAGCTTAAAGAAAACTTTTAAATGATCTGTCATCAGGATGGCAAGTTCAAGGCCAGCCTGGGGAACTTAGCTGGACCCTGTCTCAGCAACAAAAAGGCTGAGGGTACAGCTCAGTGGTAGAGTGCCTCCGGGTTCAACCCTCATTAAAAGTAGGGAGAGGAGGGGAAAGCAGGCTGGGGTGCAGGTTGGAGGTAAAATCCCAAGTTTGATCCCCAGTACCAAAACCAAACAACAGACAGGAAGAGGAGGCCCTGGTCCTGTGAGCCCCGGCAGGCCTCGGGTGGACGGGCGCACTCCTCCTCCTGCCTCCTCGCCTTGGCAAGGCCGGCCATGCGTGCCCTGGGCAACTCCACCGACACGGCCGCTCTCCAAAGGCGCCCAACCCAGCCCACAGCTGAGCCGCTCCTGGACCCTCAAGTCCCACGACAGAGCTGCAGCTCAGACACTGCCAGTCCTCCTGGGAGGACGCCACCATGGCCCGTGCACCGTAGCGTAGATTTCTGACTGCTGGGGTGATAACAGACAGGACACACTGCAAGGGAGGGACACCCCAAAACACTCCGGGAGACCCGTGCCTGCCGAGGAAGCTGCCGATTACCAGTCATAGCGCCCCGGCGGAGGGCACGCCGCAAGCAATCCCACTGCCACCACGCTGAGGCGGCGCGCGCCTGCATCTGAGGACCCCAGCCTCAGCTCCGCATCTGAGAAACCCCAGGCTGACCAGCGGCTTACGGGACACGGGTTCCATTCGACCAGCACAGCATAGTATCGTGCAGTGCGGCAGAAAGCCAGGTGGAAACTACTGTGTCACTCAAAGTTCAGAGAGCCGGGCGTAGTGGCACAGGCTTGTCATCCCAGTACCTGGGAGGCTGAGGCTGGAGGATCTGGGTTTGTGGCCAGCCTCAGCTATTTAGTGAGGCTCTCCGAAACTTAGTGAAACCCTGTTTCCAAATAAAGAATTAAAAAAAATAGGGCTGGGGTGTAGCTTGGAGGTAGAATGCCCCTGGGTTCCACCTCAGTACCGCAAAAAGAAAAAGTTCAGAGCCGGACATGATGGCACACACCTGTAAGCCCAGTACTTGGGAGGCTGAGATAGGAGGACCACAGATTCAAGGACAGCCTCAGCAACATAGTGACCCTGTTTCAAAATAAAAATAAAAACTAGGGCTAGGGGTGTAGATCAGAGGTAGAACACCCTGGGTTCAATCTCCGGCACTGCAAAAAGGAAATTTATCAAAGGAATGGTTGGGGGACACACTTAACAAAATGTATCATTGCAGTCGTGTTCCTAGCTCATCAACACACTTCTTCCTGCCTTATTTAATGACACCACTGGGGCTAGGTGTGTAGCTCGGTGGTAGAGCACTTGCCCTGCATGCATGAGGCCCTGGTTTCAATCCCCGGCCCACAAAAGAAAAAAAGATACCATTAACTTAAGGGCCTCTGAAGTGGGGTGTCAGGCACCCCCTGAGGTGAGCAAGATATCTGATGGAAAAAATTCTCCTGATGAAAAAACTTTAGTTTTATGACTACTTGCATAGCATGCTCAGAAATCCCCTTACGACAATGTGCAAAGACGCCCACGGGCCGCCTGCCCTCTTCACGCCAAACCCCTCGCAAGCACCACCCGCCGAGGCGCTCGCAGGGCCGAGCTGGGGCCGCTCCACCCGCCCCGTCTGCTCCGCACAGCCTGCTGGCGGGGGCAAGGCGCACTCTGCCAACACCGGCGTGCTGACGCGCATGCTCACGATCAACCCCAAACTCAGTACAGGAAGAAAGAGGGAGCGCTGAGCCAGGTGGCACATACCTGTCACCCCAGGACTCCCACGGAGGCTGCAGCGGGAGCGTGTCTGTCGCAGGTTCTTGCCAGCACACCAGCACGCACCCATCCAGGACAGGTTTCAAAATAACAACTGTAAAGGGCTGCGGTGCGGCTGTGGGGCAAAGCGCCGAGCGTGTACGAGGCCCTGCGTGCATCCCCAGCACCCAAAGAATACCTTCATGCAGGCAAGACAAAGTCTCCCCCAAAGCACCAGGGTTCTCCGCGCAAGCCCCACAGTGCGACTGACTCGACATCACTAGGTTTTTCTTCCTCCCACTGCTCTGGAGGGGCAGCGGCACATCTGAGCTCCTGCGCAGCAAAACAAGTGAACTTTCACGAAGGCACAACACACGCGTATCCGAGTTGTTTGTACAAGGGGCACAGGCACACTTAACGTCTCCTGACATTCGGACTGCCCCGGTAGCACTGCCAGCCAACAACCAGACCAAGCGCCGCATCATTCAAAGAAATCCAGACAGACGAGGTGCGAGGATCCGTCGCTTTATTCCTAGAAAGAGATGGCCACAGGGGTGTGGGGTACAGAGGCATCCCGGCAGCACAGCGAGAACCACGTCAGCCACCCAAAGAACAGAACTGGAGACCAGGCCGAGCGGCTGCCAGCCACACGCAATGTTCCGCTGTGAGCCCACCGCGACGGTCCTGGATCCCAGAGAGCGCGTAGATAGATAGCACCTGTGCTCTTCCTGGGGGCTGCGCGCCCTGCGTCCTGGCTCGGAGCCCGGTCGCACGTGTGGACGGTACCGACTCACAGGGCTTGCGGTAAGGAGGTGGCTGTGCTGCAGTTCACGTGGGGCCAGAGAGCACTTCGAAAGGCTTCAGCATCCCCAAAGGTTCCAAACGGGACATCGAGGCCCCACTCGCCCACACCGGCGAATCCGAGGCACACACGAAAGCCAGCTGACCGGGGAGGCGGCTGCGGGGATGGAAACCATTTCCCAGGCCAGTACTGTGTCCCGGGCAAGATGGAGATGCCAGTGCGGGAGTCCCCTGGAGCACAGTGACCTCTAGGGCCTGTGGGGAGCACTCCTTCCAGGGACTTCATCTGCTGCTGAGTCCAAGGAGAGGCTCGCTCTTCTAAAGCACGCAGAGCGCCAGACGCAAGAGGCCAGACGAGAGATGCCCGGCGCGAGGACCATCGCTGGGGCCAGGCCGGCTCCTGCTGCTCGGGCAGCCGACCTCGATGGGGCGCCCGGGGGCGTGGAGAACGGGGAGGTTGAGCTGTCCCCCGGCGGCGGAGCCCTCCAGGGCAACAGAGGATACGAAGGGAGCTCGTTCGTTCTGGTCCAGAGGGGACAGGAAGGCTGGGCCGACACCCACTAGCCAGGTCCTGCTGCTGCAGCCGCGCATCAGTGAGCAGGACCTCGTCCTCCCGCCGGCCAGGACTTCCCAGGGCCGAGGAGCCCGCTCCACGCACCTCCGTGCTGACTCGGTGGAGCCGACGAGAGCAGCGGCCATGGTCTGTCCGTTTGTGCCGACACTGGGGCTGACGTGGACGGTGACAGCCAGGGATGGAAGGGGGCGACTTCCCTGGTTGCCAGAGAGCAAACCTCGGAGACAGGCCTCTGCTGCCCACGCCCGGAGCGATTTCCCACGCAGGAGAAGCAGGAGCCGAGTCTCACGGCACCAGACCCAGCAGGAAGGCGACTCTTCACACTGCTCAAAGCAGGCCGAGGAGAAGAGGCACTCGACTGGCGACTGGCTGCACCTCCGGCCTCGTTCCTCTTCTCTTCGCTGCAGCCGGAGGCCGCCACCCCTCACCTCGGCTGGGCGGAGGCGGGCCTTGAGGCCAGGTCTCCGGGAAAGCAGCCTGGCCGGTTCTCTCTGTTCCAGTGGGATCCGCAAACAGGGCCTTGACCTGGGACAGGCAGAGTCAGAGCCCAGACTGTGCTCCCTGGACTGCTGGTCGCCCTGCAGGGTTTGGAAGACAGAAGGAAGGTTTCCAAGTCAAGTTCACACAAGACAAACCAGGCATCACGCTGAACCTATGTGAGGTTGACATGCTCTACATTAAGAAAACGCAGGCCTAAAGCCGGTGTGATGGTGCAGGCCTGTAACCTAGTACCTGGGAGGAGGATCGTGGGTTTGTGGCCAGTCTCAGTAACTTAGCAAGGCCCTCCGAAACTTAGTGAGACCCTGTTTCAATAAAAAATAAAACAGCACCGGGGATCTAGCTCAGAGGTAGAACATCTCTGGGTTCAATCCCTAGTACAAGAAAGAAAGGAAGGGCTGGGCATGGTGGCGCATGCTTGTAACCCAGTACTTGGGAGGCTGAGACTGGAGGATCCGGGTTCGAGGCCAGCCTCAGCTAGTTAGTGAGGCCCTCAGCAACTTAGTGAGACCCTGTTTCAAAATAAAGAATGAAAAATAGGACTGGGGGTGTAGCTCGGAGGTAGAATGCCCCTGGGTTCAATACCCAGTACTGCAAAAAAAAAAAAAAAAAAAAAAAAAAAAAAAAAAAAAAAAAAAAGAAAGGGAAGGGGGGAAGGAAGGAAGGAAATGCAAGCCTAGTGAAAAAAAAAAGGGAGGAAGGAAGTAGGTAGTAGGTAGGGAGGGCCTAGCCTGGAGTGGTGGCCCACACCTGTAACTCCAGTACTTGAGAGGGGAGATAGGAATATCACAGTCCAAGGCCAACCGCAGCAACCTAGCAAGGCCTCCCACAACTTAGCAAGACTGTTTCAAAATAAAATAGGGCTGGGGGTATAGCTCAGAGATATAACAGCCTGGGAGAAAGAGAGAAGGAAAGAGGAAGGAAGAAAGAAGGGAAGAAGGAAGGAAGGGACGGAGAAGAGAAAAGGAGGGAGAAAATGTACTTGGGAGGCAGGAGAATCCCAGGTTTGCAGCCAGCCTCAGCAACCTAGCAAAACACTGTTTCAAATAAAAAGTCAAATCGGGCTGGGATATAGCTTGGAGGTAGAACACCCCTGGGTTTGATCCAGTACCATAATAAAAAAAGATAAGAAACTACAGCTGTAGCTGGTAGTAGTACCACTGTAGCTCAGTGGTAGAGTGTTTGCCTAGCACACACAAGGCCTTGGGTTCAACCCCCAGTATCAAAGAAAAAGAGAGAAGGATCAGCCAGGGTCCAACCATTTCCCATTCAACACATACATTCCTTCAATACCATTCCTGATCCAGCTTTCTATGATCAAACAAGAAAATGCAGCTAAAGATCTGCTCATTCTGATATTTATTTATTTAGCTACACGCCCAGTCCTATTTTTATTCTTTATTTTTGAAACAGGGTCTCACTAAGTTACAGAGGGCATCGCAAGTAGCCAAGGCTGGCCACGAACCTGCGATCCTCCAGTCTCAGCCTCCCAAGTACTGGGATGACAAGCATGCGCCACCATGCCCCAGCTAAGGAAATTTTTTTTTGGTGGCACTGGGGATTGAACCTAGGGACATTCTACTTCCAAGTAGTCCTATTTTTTATTCTTTATACTGAAACAGGGTCTCACTAAGCTGCAGAAGGCCTCGCTAGGTAGCTGAAGCTGGCTGCAAACCTGCGATCCTCCTGCCTTAGTCTCCCAAGTAATGGGATTACAAGTGTGCGCCACCACGCCCAGGTTTTTTTTTAAACAGCTAACTTGCTGAGGCTGGTCTCAAACCTGTGATTCTCCAGCCTCAGCCTACCAAGTACTAGGATTACAGGCGTGGGTCACCACACCCAGCTACTCATTCTGATTTTTATTTATCTATTTATTTTGTGGTACTAGAGATAGAACCCAGGGTGTTCTATTCCTGAGCTACACCCCTAACCATATTTTATATTCTTTATTTTGAAACAGGGTCTCACTACGTTGCAGAGGGCTTCAATAGCTAGCTGAGGCTGGCTGCAAATCTGTGATCCTCCTGTCTCAGCCTCCTAAGTACTGGAATTATAAGCGTGTGTCACCACACCCAGCTTCCCCTCTGAGTTTTTCAAAACACGTGAACCTCCTCACCTTTTCCTGGGAGACTCTGGATGGCGCCCTCCCCGATCAGAGACTGTAGAGGCGACTGGTGTTCTCACGCAAGACGGCCAGGGTGCGGGAGAGCGGCTCGTCCTTAACCCTGGCGATCTCTCGGACGGTGTGCAGGGCCAGGCCCGGGTGGGCGTACTGGCAGAGGCTCTTGGGGACCTGGAAGACAGAAGCGTTCAGAACATCGCTGTGCCTCCTGCACACAGCTGGACACAGCGCTCCCGCCCGTCCCTTCCCAGCAAGGACCTCTTTGGGGCTGCCCTGTAGAGACCCCTTTACCTGCAGGTGCAGGGAGAGTCCTAGTCATGGGGCTCTGGGTGAGCAGGGTCCCACGCTTCCGTGGACTGCCCTCTACAGGGTTGGGCTTTGCACTGCCTGGAAGAGAGCGGTTACCCTTCAGCTTCTCAGCCCCCTAGACCTTCGTTCTGCAGAACAACAGCGAGGAGAGCTCTCCACGGCCCGGGCTAGGACCTGGGAGTCACTGGGGCTCTGGCCCTACCAGCCTGGTGCGGGTGACCACCCCCCTCCCACCATGCTCCTCGGGGCCTCCACTCGGCCGAGGACACCCCTACCTGGCGCGGGAGGAAGTAGGGCGCGTCGGTCTCCACGATGATCCTCTCCAGGGGGATCTGCCTCACGGCGTCCCGGGCCTCCCAGGCGGAGGAGTAGGTCAGGACGGCCGTGAAGCCCACGGACATGTTGGGGAAGTGCTGCAGCAGGGGCTCAATGACGGGGTAGCTGCCGGTGAAGCAGTGCCTGCGGGCAGAACGGCAGGTCAGCCTCGCTGGGCCCGGGACCCTTCAAGGAGTCCCAGAGAGAGCCAAAGAGCGAGGCTGCGTCCAAGGGGACGTTCCACAGGAAGTGACCCGAGACGGGCGGGAGTGAGGCTCGGCACCTCTCCCCGCACGCCTCGCACAGCCACTGCAAACCTCGCCCCAAGAACACGTGCGGCAGCGCAGGGGGCGGCGAGGCACGGGGAAGAGCAGGAAAACCCAGCCCTCGGGTTCCAGCTACTGCTGTGGTCATGTGGAAAACAAACAGGCTGAGACAGGAAGATCGCAGGTTCAAGGCCAGCCTCAGCAACTCAGGGAGACCCTGTTTCAAAATAAAAATAAAGCCGGGCGTGGTGGCACACGCTTGTCACCCCAGTACTTGGGAGGCCGAGACCAGAGGATCTAGGTTCGCAGCCAGCCTCAGCCACTTAGTGAGGCCCTCCACAACTTAGTGAGACCCTGTTTGAAAATAAGAATAAAAAATAGGGCTGGGGGTGGAGCTCAGAGGTAGAATGCCCCGGGTTCAATCCCCAGTACCGCAAATAAATTTAAAAATTAAAAAAATAAAAATAAAAAGGGCTGGGTAGAATGCCCCTGGGTTCAATCCCCAGTAACCCACCACCACCAAAAAAAGAAAATACCAGACAATAGATTCTAGGCAAATTTTCTTCTGTAAATGTGATTGCTGTTCATGTTCTTGGTACAACATAGAATGTCAACCCATCTGGAAATTTCAGGCTTTTCCAAGATACCTCACTGGGCCGTCTCAACCCTGGTCTACCTACCACCATTAGAACCTCCTCAGCCAGGTGTGGTAGATCATGCTTATAATCCCAGTACTTGGGAGGCTAAGACAAGAGGACCCCAGGTTCGAGGACAGCCTCAGCAAGTAGTGAGATGCTCATCAACCTTGTGAGACCATTTCAAACTGGAAGAAAAAAAAAAAAAAAAAAGTAGGGCTGGGGGTGTAGCTCAGAGGTAGAAGGCCCCAGTACCTTAAAAAAAAAGAGAGAGAATCCCCTCAGTCAGCCCAAAATAAAGGAGGAGCAATCAAGCCATCCGGGGGGCCTCGCCGGTGTCTCCCCTGTGGACTGCACTCCCATCGCTCTGCCTGCCTGGAGGGCGCACCGAGGCCTGGAGCCCAGTACCCTCCTGCAAGCCGACATGGGCTCTGGACGCCCTGTGGTTTTTTTTGAGGTACTGGGGATTGAACCCAGGGACATTCTACCTCCAAGCTACACCCCCAGCCCTATTTTTTATCCTTTATTTTGAAACAGGTCTCATTAAGTAGTGGAGGCTGGCCGCAACCCTGCGATCCTCCTGCCTCGGCCTCCCAAGCACTGGGATCACAGGCAACACCACTGTGCCGGGCTCCTGTGTTTCCAGCTCAGGCATGACCTCCTGACCTCTTCCGGCCAGCGAGCTAACGGCCCCGCTCAGTCCCACACTGTGTGCAGGAAAACCACCCACAGACCCAGGTGTGCCGGGCGGCTCCTCCAGGGCATCTGAGCCAAGCCGATGATGCCCAGCACGCCAACGCGGCAGGCATCCAAGGGAGCGGAGCAAACTGAGCTGAGAATCAGGACGCCACAGCTGGGCAGCGGCGCAGCCTGTAATCCCTGAAACCTTCTCTGTGCTGGGCTCCAGGGCAGCCTCTCCAGAGATCAGCAGTCCTCAGTTTTCTTTCTTTTTTTTTTGGGGGGGGGGGGGGCGGGGGGTGGTAACTGGAGATTGAGCCCAGGGGCATTCTACCTCTGAGCTACATCCCAATTTTTTTTTATTTGGAAACAGGATCTTGCTAAATTGCAGAGGGCCTCGCTAAGTGGCTGGGGCTGGCTTTGAACCTGCGATGCTCCTGTCTCAGCCTCCCAAGTACCGAGATTACAAGTGTGCACCACTTGTAATCATCTGAGAAGCCCCTTCCAGCTCACTGGTGACTTAAGGGCATTAGCTCAAACCACGTGCCAAATGAAGCTGCCATTTTGTAGGCAAAAATTAGCAAGTGTCTGGGCTGGGGATATAGCTCAGTGGGTAGACACTTGCCTAGCATGCATGAGGCTCTGGGTTCGATTCCCATCAACACAAAAATGAATGAACAAACAAATAAATCTGGACACAGTGGCACATGCTTGTGATCCCTGCACTTGGAAGGCTAAGACAGGAGGATTACAAGTTTGCAGCCAGCCTCAGCTAACTTGTGAGGTCCTCCACAACTTAGACACTGTTACAAAATAAAGAATAAAATAGGGCTGGAAGTGTAGCTCAGAGATAGAATGTCCTGGGTTCAATCCCTAGTACCACAAAAAATAAAAATTAGAAAGTTTCTCAAAGTATCAGAAACTTCAGATGGCTCAACTTAATTCTTTGGAAAAGTTACTACATAGAGACATAATGTGGGTTTGGATCCCAGAGTGGCCTCATGCAAGAAAAAAAAAAGACAACATCACGGCCTCCTTGTTGAGCTTCCCCGTTTCCAGCTAAGGTCCCGCACAGGGAGCGAGCGCCTCATTTTCCCGCCGACTGCGGCCTCTGACCTATGGATCTTGTAGTCACAGGGGACAAATTTTTTCATGATGTCCAGCAGATCTTCGTCAGCTTCTCGGCAATGGATGACCAGGGGCTTCTTCAGGGACACGGCCAGCTGGAGCTGCCTCTCAAATACCTGGAGAAGACAAAGACGCCAGCCGCTCAGTGCACTTCGAAAGTCGATTACCTCGGGAACCCCACCCAACAACCTCCTCTGAGCTACACCCCCAGTCCTTTTTATTTTTTTTATTTTGAAACAGGGCTCACTAAGTTGCTGAGGCTGGCCTCCAACCTGGAGTCCTCTTCTCTCAGCCTGCCAAGTACTGGGATTACTCCTTTTGCTATTTAATTTGTTTATTGTGATACTGGGGATTCTACCTCTGAGCTACACCCTCAGAACTATTTTTATTTTTCATTCTGAAACAGGGTATCAGTGTAATTTGCTATTTTAAATTATGTAATGGGTGTTGTTTTCTGGGAACTTCCTGGGGTGGAGCACTCCCAGGCTGTGGAGGCAAGCGACTTGCAGGCAGCAACTTGAAGTCCAGAGCCAGGGCAGCTCTCCACGGCCATTGCCGGGCAGTAGGTCAGGGTGGAGGGTAAGGGAGCAAAGCTAATGTCTCCCACCTGGACTCCTCCAAAGTAAACAACTTCTAGACTGCTGCCTAAGTCAGAGAGCTGTAGGCCCACACAAGCCACCAGCACAATGACCAGCTTTCAAAAGGTGCTCGAGAGCTTGTTGAAAAAAATAACCATTAATTTCTTACAACTTGTTTCTTTTACTCCACCAAAACTGGATATCATCTTTGCATTTCTAGCATCAAATTACAAGGAGATGTTTTGGGGAGAGCCACGTGATATCCACTCAGAACACCTACAAGCTTGACACATTTGCCACCTCTCCTGATAGCAGGACTACTATCAATTTCCATGTGCCTTTTGTTTAACCTGTGTTTTCAACTGAAGGCAAATGGCCACGAACACCAAAATTATAGCATGCTCTAAAGAACAGGAAGTATCGCTGGGCATGGTGACATACGCCTGTAATCCCAGTCCTTAAGAGGCTGAGACAGGAGGATTGCAGGTTCGTGGCCAGCCTCAGCAACGTGAGACCCTCCACCACTTAGACCCTGTTTCACAACTTAAAAAATAGAGTTAGGGGTGTAACTCCTAACTTGGTGTAACCCAAGAGGTAAAATACCTCTGGGTTGGATCCAATATAAATAAATAAATAAGGCTGGAGATGTAGTTCAGTGGTACAAAGATAAAAACAGATAAAACTACACACACACAATACATGTTTCCTTGATTCTATGGCGGGATTAAGGCAAGCCACTAATTGTTCCTTTTGACTTTCAAGGACCAGTAACATTAAATATAGTAAGTTTTGTAAGACATCCAAATTGCAAATATGTTAATACCAAAGAATTCACTGTGATCCTCTTGTCTCAGCCTCCCAAGTACTGGGATTACAAGCGTGCACCACTACTAGGGATTGACCCGGGGCAATCCCTACGTTTTATTCTTTATTTTGAAACAGGGTCTTACTAAGTTGCAGAGGGCCTAAGTAGCTGAAGCTGGCCGAGATCCTACAATCTGCTGTCTCAGCCTTGAAGCAAGGAATTCTGATAATCATATTGGCTGGTGTACACAACTTACACAAAAACTATCTAGGATCTAACTGCAGGAGTTAAAACAGTTAAACCTGTGAATACACAGATATGGAAAAAGTGAACAGCGGGTCTGCTCTGGATATCAGATAACTACCCTATTTCCTCCCTTTCTCCTGCTTCTCTGTTTTCCAATCTGTCCAGATAAAACCAGGCAAGCAAGACAGATCTGATGGGCTCCCTCCTATCAGCCTACAGGCCCGACTTCCCTTCACGAGTACAACCCTCCGCAGGACACATTCGGAACTTGCTGTCACCTGCTTTTGAGCGCTGTCACTCAGTGCAGACGTCCCCAGAGGCACTGCACCACTCACCTCCTCCTCTGGGTGTTGGAGTCTTTCATCGAGAACACAGCACCCACTTCCCACGCCCAGCCTGGCACCCTGCAGGACTTGCATAAGTGTTTCCAGCAACCTTCTTCCCGGTGCTTGGCCCTCCCCCAGCCAGCAATTGTTATTTTTTTTGCAGTACTGGAGATTGAACCCAGGGGCATTCTACCTCCTAGCTACACCCCTAGTCCTTATTTTTCTTCATTATTTTGAAACAGGGTCTCACAAAGTTGTGGAGGGCCTCACTAAGCAGCTGAGGCTAGCCAAAAACCTGTGATCCTCCCGTCTCAGCCTCCCAAGTACTGGGATTCCAAGTGTGTGCCACCATATCTGGCTTAGCAATTTGTTATTCGAATTATTATTATTATTATTATTTATTATTATTATTTTGGTACAGGGGATTGAACCCAGGAGAGTTCTAACTCAAGCTATACCCCCAGCCCTTTTTATTTTGAAACAGGGTCTGGATAAATTGCTGAGGCTGACCTTGAACCTGCACTCCTGTCTCAGCCTCCCAAGTACTGGAATTACAGGTATACACTACCATGCCCAGCTGCTCCTAACTCATTCTTTTTTGTTTTGGTACTAGAGGTTGAACCCAGAGGCATTCTACCTCTGAGCTACACCCCCAGCCCTATATATAATATATATGTATATATATATATATATATATATTTTTGAAACAGGGTCTCACTAGGTTGATGAGTCTCACTACTTGCTGAGGCTGTCCTCAAACCTGCAATCTCCCTGTCTCATCCTCCCAAGCACTGAGACTACAGGCGTGTGCCCCCATGCCCAGCTTCTTTCATTTCTAGTCTTGAGTCCCAGCTCACCAGGACAGCTGGCACTGGGCAGGATGTTCCGATCGCCCTGTGCTCTCACTTCAAGCTCAGCCTCCTCTTCCCCTCTGAGTCTCTGCACACAGACACAAGATCCTCAGAATCTAATAAAGAATTACTGTGAAATACTTAGCATGCTTCCTGGCACCACAGAAGCATTCACTGAACACCAGCTACACAATTAAATAAAATACTCCTCTGAGCATCTTGAACGGTGCCTCTCCACACAACCAAGACCACTTGAGAAAGCAGAATATTAAATATCTGTCTCAGCCAGGCTTGGTGGCACACACTTGTAATCCCAGTACTTGGGAGGCTGAGAAAGAAGGATCGCAGGTTCGCGGCCAGCCTCAGCTACTTAGTGAGGCCTTCTGCAACTTAGTGAGGCCCTGTTTCAAAAAAGAAAAGATAGGGTTGGGGGTGTAGTTCGGAGGTAGTATGACTCTGAGGTTCAATCCTCAGTCCCACCAAAAAAATTAAAAATAAGTATTTGTCTCACTTCCCTAAAAATCTGTTTTTCCCATATGTTCTGATTTGTTTTTTCATTATTCACTTCTGGCTAACAAATCATACCTAAAGAAAGGTGTGAGAGCACCAAAGGCAAGCCGAAGTCTATGCAGCCGAGACGCTCCCAGGCACCTTCACACCGCCCCAGGCCTGGAGGCGCTGCGCACCTCCCCTCCCAGCCCCGCTCAGGAAAGGGCATGCACTCCCAAAAGCAGACTCCACTGGGGGCAGGGTCCTCCTCCTCCTGCTCCTTCCGAAGCAGACACTTCCTCTCAAGTACTACAGGGACTCTGACCCTGCTGAAATACCATGCTCAAAAAATATCAGGAGTAGCCGGGCGTGGTGGCGCAA
>PVLC010016894.1:19331-34863 GCA_004027655.1 Graphiurus murinus
ATCCCAGCATTCGGGAGGCTGAGACCGGAGGATCCGGGTTCGCGGCCAGCCTCAGCTACCTAGTGAGGCACTCCGCAACTTAGTGAGACTCGGTTTCAAAATAAAGAATAAAAAATAGGGCTGGGGGTGTAGCTCGGAGGTAGAATGCCCCTGAGTTCAATCCCCAGTACCGCCAAAAAAAAAAAAAAAAAAAAAAAAATCAGGAGTACTGTGATCCCAGTACTTGGGAGGCTGAGAAGGAGGATCGCAGGTTCCAGGCCAGTCTCAACAACTTGGTGAGGCCTTCAGCAACTTAGCAAGACCCTTTTTCAAAATGAAAAATAAAAAGCGCTGAGGTATAGCTTGGAGGCAAAATGCCCATGGATTCAATCCCCAGTACCAAATATACATATATGGAGAAAAAAGGTTAAGATGGTAGAAATCATTATGTCTGGTTGGTTGAGTGAGAACTACCCTCTTTACACATTTTTATTCTTTTTAGATATTCTGCAATGGATATATTTAACTTCAGACAACAAAATCAAAATACAAAATTTGAGCCGGGCGTGGTGACCCACGCTTGTAATCCCAGTACTTGGGAGGCTGAGACAGGAGGATCCAGGTTTGCGGCCAGCCTCAGCTACCTAGTGAGGCCCTCCGCAACTTAGTGAGACCCTGTTTCAAAATAAAGAATAAAAAATAGGGCTGGGGGTGTAGCTCGGAGGTAGAATGTCCCTGAGTTCAATCCCTAGTACTGCAAAAAAAAAAAAAACCACACAAAATTTGTTGCTTCCCCCAAAGATTCACACTGATATTAGCCATAAGAAGTTATTACATAAGAACACTGGTAAATGGAGCAGGCCGGTGCCCCTGGTTCAGCCCACAGCTGGAAGATAAGGAACAGGTACAAGCCTGTGATCCCAGCACTTGGGAGGTTGAGATGGGAGGATCAGAGACTGAAAGCCAGCCTTGGCAACTTAGCAAGACCCTGTTTAAAAATAAAATAAGGCTGAAGATGTAGCTCAGAGGTAGAACATCCCCAGTACCATGGGAGGGGAGAGGAGGAAATTAAGGAAAAAGAAGAAAAAGAGGAAAAGGAAGGGCGACTTGGAAACCTTTTCTGTGTGCCTGTGTGGTACTGAGGATTGAAGCCGGGGACACTTTGTCACGGAGCTCCCCCGGCTGCCCTTAAACCTGCAATCCTCCTGCCTAAACCTTCCTTGTAAAAAAATCTGACAAGTGACAACCACAGAATCTGGACAGGAGCAAGGAGATTTTTAGGGAATCTAAGTTTGCAAGTTCCAAAACAGAGAAAGCCTCACTGTCAGGTTCAACGACTAAAGGAAGGGTTATGCTACGAGCAGACCAGAGAGCGCCTGGTTACCTTGTGCTGTTCTGGAACGGGTGTGGTGCACTTGTAAGAGTAATCCAGGCCCATTTCCCCAAATGCCACAGCCTTGGGGTGCCTTAAAGCTTGCAACAGGTTTCTTTCTTGACTCTCACTGTAGTACCGTGCAAAATGCGGGTGACAGCCAAAGGCCCCCCAAACCAGATCCTCTTTCAGCAGCTCCTCCCATAAGCAGTCCGTCAGTGTCCGAGGGTCACAGAAGTCCGAGATGCAGCCCTGAAACTCCTTAGGGAAGGAGCTGCTGTAAATCTTTCTGAACTTGGCAAAGGTCCCTTTGAAAGACAGCTTGGAGTAGAGCATGTCCAGGTGACAGTGCGTGTCAATGAAGCCCTCCTCTGGGCCCGGCTCCCGGAGGCTTCTCGGCAGGGAGCCAGACCTGTGGCCTCCGCAAGCCCGAGGTGGCGTCTCCTCCCGGAAGGTTCTTTTCTCCTTCACCGCTTCTTCCCCAGAGCTTCTAGAAAATCGAGCTGAACTTCTCGAGTTCTGGGACCTGCCTTCCTCTGCAGCCTCCAGGTCTCTGGCGGGGTCCTGGGAGCTTGCTGCGGAGCTGGGGGACCGCTCTCTCGGGGGGCCGCGGCTGCCCCCAGGGGCCTGGGCAGCACTGTGGTTGCTGCTGCCTGCCGAGGGGTAGCCAGGAGTCCTGGGGCTGCTGGTCCAGTAGCTGGTGTAGTCGCACCAGGGACTGCTGTACAGATGAGGAGGGTACATCACGTAGTCGGTGGGGAAGGAGGAAGGCTCTGCAACTGCCGAGTATTTCAGCACGACGGGCTCCTCCTGGGAGAACCTCACTGTGGAGACCTCCTCCACATCGGACCAGTCGCTTCCTGAAGAGGGGGGCTCCATCACCACCTCCCTGTCTCTGTGCTGCACAAAAGGAGAAAACGGCACCCAGTTAGGCTTCCCACGTGAAAACAGTCCCCACACTTGGCTCCGGCCGGGGAGGAGGATGCCTGTGGCTTCCAGAGCCCAGGCCGGGGTGAATTCCCACTGTGCTGGAGGCAGGGTCTCGGGAGTGGAGGCCCATGATGGAAGGTTGGCGGCTTTATGAGAAGCGGGACGGAGACCAGAACACACATACACACAGGACCCCCGCCTTCTGCCACAGGCCTGTGAAAGCTGCCCCACCTTTGGACTCAGCAGCAAGGCCATCACGACATGCAGCCCCCTCATCTTGGGACCAGAACTGAAAGCCAAAAAAGGCCTCTTCCTTATAACTTCCCGCACCTGCGGTACCGTGCTGCAGTGACTGGTACGCTCGGGCATCAGGAGTGTACCGACACGCACTCTTTGCTGGACGTACTGAACGTCTTGGCCATGATGGCTTCTCTCTCACCTGTTTCCTCGCGATTTTCAGAAGTGAGACATGCACAGAGAGACATGCACAGGGCCAGGGAATGAAGCTGAGACCCTGGTGTCACTCTTAGGAGATGTTATGCCAGGCGCACTCTCTATTATTTGTTTTGTTTTGGTTTTTAGTACTGGGGGATTGAATCCAGGGGCATTCTACCTCCAAACTATGCCCTAGCCCTTTCTTTTTTTTTAATTTTGAAACAGCTGCCAGGCGTGGTGGCGCATGCTTGTAATCCCAGCATTCGGGAGGCTGAGACCGGAGGATCCGGGTTCGCGGCCAGCCTCAGCTACCTAGTGAGACACTCCGCAACTTAGTGAGACTCGGTTTCAAAATAAAGAATAAAAAATAGGGCTGGGGGTATAGCTCGGAGGTAGAATGCCCCTGAGTTCAACTCCCAGTACCACAAAAAAAAAAAAAAAAAAAAAAAAAATTGAAACAGCTTCTGGTTAAGCAGCTGAGGGTCTTGCTAAGTTGCTAAGGCTGGTCTCAAACCTGTGATGTTCCTGTCTCAACCTTCCAAGTACTGCGACTATAGATGTGCGACACCACACCCAGCCCTGTGCTCCCTCTCATAATGATCACACCTGAGAAAAACTACAAAAGATACTCTGTACCAGGGACTTAAAGATGGTGACACCTGTCTCCAATATGTTCAAAATCCAAAACCCAAGACCACAAGCACCCACAACCGCAGTGGCAGTTAAAAGATGTGTCCCTAGAGCTGGGCGTGGTGGCTCACGCTTTAATCCTACTACTTGGGAGGCTGAGACAGGAGGATGGCAGGTTCACAGCCAGCCTCAGTTACTTAGTGAGGCCTTCCACAACTTAGTGAGACCCTGTTTCAAGATAAAGAATAAAAAATAGGGCTGGGGGTATAGCTCAGAGGTAGAATACCCCTGCGTTCAATCTCCAGTAATGCAAAAAAAAAAAGAAAGAAAACAGAGTCTCAGGCTTAAAAGACTTAAACTGGAACACTTGGTCAATAACAAAGAAAACACAACGAGACCTCAATCAGATCTTTCAAGAAACCACCAAATCAAAAGACCAAATCTAAGGATAAATGAAACTGAGGAAGGTCTGTAGGTACAAACCAAAGGCATAAACAACCCCTTCAGAGAATAGTATCAGAGCATTTCCACACACAGAAAATGAGATGGACAGTCACATACAGGGACATGCAAAACCCCAAACAGGTAAGACTAAAAAGAACCTCTCGGGCAGGCATGGTGGTGCACGACTGTAATCCCAGTACTTGGGAGGCTGAGACAGGAAGATTGCAGGTTTGAGGTCAGCCTCAACAAATAATAAATTAGAACTGCTGGGGGCAGGGGGTGTAGCTAATAGGTAGGATGCCTCCAAGTTCAATCCCCAATACCAAAACAAAAAAAAAAATAAATAACCCCACATAATAACCAAAATGACTAACATAAAGGCTAAGAATAGAATCAAAACAGCTTCAAGAGAAAAATACAAGGCCATACTCAGAAATAAATCAATAATAATTATTCCAGATTTCTTAACCCACTCTAAAAGCCAGGAGGAGCCGGGCGTGGTGGCGCACGCTTGTAATCCCAGCATTCGGGAGGCTGAGACCAGAGGATACGGGTTCGAGGCCAGCCTCAGCTACCTAGTGAGGCACTCCACAACTTAGTGAGACTCGGTTTCAAAATAAAGAATACAAAATAGGGCTGGGGGTGTAGCTCAGAGGTAGAATGCCCGAGTTCAATCCCCAGTACCGCAAAAAAAAAAAAAAAAAGAAAATACTTAACAATATACACAAAGAAGAAATGAAAAATATACTCCAGGTTGGGCATGCTCTCAACTCCCCAATTAAAAGACAAAAACTAGCCAGGCGGCACACGGCCCACGCTTGTAATCCCAGTACTTGGGAGGCTGCAACAGGAGGATCCAAGTTCGCGGCCATCCTCAGCTACTTAGTGAGGCCCTCTGCAACTTAGTGAGACCCTGTTTCAAAATAAAGAATAAAAAATAGGACTGGGGGGTATAGCCTGGAGGTAGAATGCCCCTGGGTTTAATCTCCAGCGCCCCCCCCCCACACATACACACATATACAAAGACATACACAGGCAAAGTGGATTAAAAATCAAAACTCAAGTATATGCTATTTACAGGAAACGTTTCTTACAGGCAAGAATATTCACAGGCTAAAGATAAGATGGAAAAGGCTATTCCATGCAATTGGAGACCAAAAGCAAGCAGTAGTAGTTACTATCCTATCTGACAAAATAGATTTCAAGACAAATCTTATCAGAACAGATAAAGAGGGTCTCATAGCTAAAGGGAACAATCCACCAAGAAAATATAATGATAGTAAATATTTATTCTCCATATGTTGGTGCACCACCTTACATAAAACAAACTCTAACATTAAGACTCAGACCCTAATCCAATAATACCAGAGATGTCAACATATCTCTATCAACATCAAGTAGGTCATCTTGACAAAAGATCAGTAAACACTCTTAGACCTTGCCAGGCGTAGTGGCGCATGCTTGTAATCTCAGCATTCGGGAGGCTGAGACCGGAGGATCCGGGTTCGCAGCCAGCCTCAGCTACTTAGTGAGGCACTCCGCAACTTAGTGTGACTCGGTTTCGAAATAAAGAATAAATAAAAAATAGGGCTGGGGGTATAGCTCAGAGGTAGAATGCCCCTGAGTTCAATCCCCAGTACCGCAAAAAAAAAAAAAAAAAAAGACTCTTAGACCTAAAAACTAGCAGAAAGCAAATGGATCTAACAGATTTTTACGGAATACTGCATCCAACAACAGCTGAATTCACATTTTTCTCAGTTGCTCATGGAACCTTCTCCAAAACAAACCATATATTTAGGCCACAAAGCAAGTATTAGCAAACTAAAAAAAAAAACAAAAAACAAAAAAAAACTGCCAGGTGTGGTGGCGGACGCTTGTAATCCCAGCATTCGGGAGGCTGAGACCAGAGGATCCGGGTTCGCAGCCAGCCTCAGCTACCTAGTGAGGCACTCCGCAACTTAGTGAGACCCTGTTTCAAAATAAAGAATAAAAAATAGGGCTGGGGGTATAGCTCGGAGGTAGAATGCCCCTGAGTTCAATCCCCAGTACTACACACACACAAAAAACTAATATAATATCTTGCATCTTTTCAGATCACAATGGGCTGAAATTAGGAATCAACAACAAAAAGATACAGAACAATTACATCAATACATGGAGACTGGCCAAGCATGGTGGCACACATTTGTAATCCCAGTATTGGGAGGCTGAGACTGGAGGATCGGGGTTCACGGCCAGCCTCAGTTACTTAGGCTCTCTCTTAGTGAGACCCTGTTTCAAAATAAAGAATAAAAAGTAGGACTGGGAGTGTAGCTCGGAGGAAGAACGCCCCTGGGTTCCATCCTCAGTACCACACAAAATAATAATAATAATACAATCATGAATGCTTCTGAGCATGTGGGGAAATAGGAACTCATGCACTGTTGGTGCAACTGTAAACAGTTCAACCACTATGGAGATCAGTACACAGGATTCTCAAAGTACTAGGAATGGAGCCGGGTGTGGTGGCCCACACTTGTAATCCCAGTACTTGGGAGGCTGAGACAGGAGGATCGCAGGTTCGCAGTCAGCCTCAGCTACTTGTGACTTTTTTTTAAAAAAAGCAATGCTTAGCCGGGCGTGGTGGCGCACGCTTGTAATCCCAGCATTTGGGAGGCAGAGACCAGAGGATCCGGGTTCGAGGCTAGCCTCAGCTACCTAGTGAGGCACTCCGCAACTTAGTGAGACCTGGTTTCAAAATAAAGAATAAAAAATACGGGGGTGTAGCTTGGAGGTAGAATGCCCCGGGGTTCAATCCCTAGTACCGCAAAAAAATAAAATAAAATAAAAAAATAGCAATGCTTAATACAGCAGTAAATTATTTTTTGTTTTTGCTACGCTCCAATACTTTGTTTTTTGTTTTCGCCATACCAGGGATTGAACCCAGGGGCATTCTACCCTCGAGTTACACCCCCAGCCCTATTTCTTATTCTTTATCTTGAAACGGGGTCTAAGTTGGGGTGAGCCTCACAGGTTGCTGAGGCTGGTTGTGAACTTATCATGCCCTGTCTCAGCCTCCCACATACTGGGATTACAAGCACATGGCACCACACCCAGACTATTTTGTCGTGATTTTTTTTTTTTTTTAGTACTAGAGATTGAACCCAGAGGCATTCTACCTCTGAGCTAAACCTCCAGCCCTATTTTTTATTCTTTATTTTGAGACAGGGTCTCACTAAGTTGCTGAGAGCCTCACTAAGCAGCTGAGGCTGGCTGCAAACCCAGATCCTCCTGTCTCAGCCTCCCACGTACTGGGATTACAAGTGTGCGCCACCACGCCGGGCTCTATTTTCTGTTTTGAAACAGGGTCTTCCCATATTGAAAATATCCTTCATAAGGAAACTAGAAAGACCTAACACGAAATCCACTGAATCAAGGGATCTTGGCCTGCCTTACCTTTGGGTCTTCTAAGTGAGAGTCGGAGTCATCCACGAACTCCAGGGGGGAGCCGGGCTTGTCAATGACCGTCCTCCTGTCGCCAGGCGGCTCCTCGCAGGGCTTCTCCTCAGGGTCTATGATCACCCGCCGGCCACTAAAGCTGCTCCTGTCCAGCACGGGCGCTGCCTCCTCCACCCTGCCCTCTGGGGATGAAGCCTTCTCCTTCTGGGGGGCGGGGACCTGGGCACTCCTGGCGGGCCCGTCTCTCTGGCCGTCCCTCTGGCCGGGGCGCTCTCCGGAGCTGGCCTTCGCCCTGCTGGAGGCAGCCTCCCCCCTCCTTCTGGGCACTGACTTTCCCAGGATGCCCTGGATGGCCTTCAGGTAGATCACGGTGGAGCCTTGGTCACGAAGCCTATCCCTCTTCCTTCTCTGGACTTTGTCTGGTTCTTCCATTGCATCATTCTGACCCTCAGCTTCCGCTGCAAATTCAGAGTTCGTGGAGTTACGAGAACTATCTTTGGAATCAACCTGGGAGGGAAAAAAAAAAAATAAGATTTTCTTGGCAAGGCTGTCTCAAGAGCATTTCAGATGAAGCACTTGACACATCACAAACCAGTGGTGGCTCCACTGTCAAGAGAGCGGTGGGGCTGAGAACAGACACCCCCCGGGGGTGGGGGGGTTCAGCCCCTCCCCAGACAAGCCACTCGAAAGGGACTAAACTGTGGCCACTAATTACTTGCCTGCTCAGGCTCATTGACGATGCCCTCTTTTTTTTTTTTTTTTTTAACCACACCCAGTAGATGATACCCTTGTATGCAGCAGAAAGAACAAGCTGAGACTAACGGTCTGAACAAGACTGAAACCCCAGGGAATCAAGGACCACTGCACAGCTCACAAGGGAGACAACACAGCAGCTGCCGCACCCTCACTGAGAGTCCACAGAAACCAACTAACCGAGTCCACATCTGAGCCCGGGAAACCGGAGGATCATGAGAGGCAGGGCTGCTCCAGCCTCTCAAGACTCCAACCTTCCCACCACAGCTGGAGCCTTCTCAAAGCTTTCTGCAAACTCCTTCCCCCAAACCGTAACCCCGGTGTGAGAAGACCTCAAGACTGCACACCAGGGTCTAGTAAGGTCCTACCTGAGCTGGGCACAGTGACACCCACAGGTAATCTGGGTATTTGGGAGGCTGAGACACGAGGACTGCAGGTTTGAGGCCAGTCTCAGCAACTTTGCAAGACCCTGTTTCTTTTTTTTTTTTTGTGGGTGTGTGTGATACTAGGGATTGAATTCAGGGGCATTCTACCTCTGAGCTATACCCCCAGCCCTATTTTTTATTCTTTATTTTGAAACCGGGTCTAAGTTGCGGAGTGCCTCACTAGGTAGCTGAAGCTGGCCTTGAACCCAGATCTGCAAGACCCTATTTCAAAATAAAAAATAGAAATAGAGGTGTAGCTGAGAGGTAGAAAACCCCTGGGTTTAATCCTCAGTTCCGAGAAAAAAAAAGAAACTCTGAGCAGGCTATGACTGTGCACGGCTGAAATCCCAGCAACTGGAGAGGTCAAGGCAGGAGGTCAAGGCCAGCCTAGGCAATTCAGGGAGACTATTATTCAAAATAAAAAGGCTGGAGGTGTAGCTCAGTGGTAGTGCTCCCTGGTTTTAGTTCCCAGTACCTCCCCAATACACACACACAATCTAATTGCCCTTCCTGCCCCCTTCTCACCTTAGAGATAAAAACTCTCCACCCCTTTCTCCTTTCCCTCTCTGAACCCACTCACTCCACAAGTCCATGGGGAAAACTCTGGCCCATTTGTATGCAATATTAATTTGCCGTGAAACTAAGATCCAGTCGGATCCCAGCCTGGAATAAAAATTCTCCATAAAATCTCCCCCTAGAACCCTTCCAAAATTGGTGGAATTCCAAACCTCCCTAGCTGTGACCTGGACTTATAATGACCACAAGGCATTCCTCAGCCCTACAATGTGCAGTTTGAATTCTTTTTCATTAATTTGCTCTCAAAAGTAAAGAATCAAGCAGGACGTGATGGGGCACGCTTGTAATCCCAGTACTTGGGAGGCTGAGACAGGAGGATCACAGGTTCGTGGCCAGCCTCAGCTACTTAGTGAGGCCCTCTGCAACTTAGTGAGACTCTGTTTCAAAATAAAGAATAAAAAATAATAGGACTGGGGGTGTAGCTCAAAGGTAGAATGCCCCTGGGCTCAATCCCCAGTATCGCAAAAAAAAAAAAAAAAAAAAAAGAAAAGGAAAAAAAAATAGGGCTGGAGGCGTAGCTTGGAGGTAGAATGCTCCTGGGTTCAATCCCTAGTACTGTGAAAAAAAAAAGAAAAAAGAAAAAAAAAGTAAATACTCGCCAGGCGTCATGGTGCATGTCTGTAATCCCAGTATTTGGGAGGCTGAGACAGGAGGATTGCAGGTTCACAGCCAGCCTCAACAATAGTGAGACTCTCATCAACCTAGGCAGACCCTGGTTTTCTTTTTTTCTTTTTGCAGTACTAGGGATTGTACCCAGGGGCATTCTAGCTTGGAGCTACACCCCCAGTCCTATTTTTTATTCTTTATTTTGAAACAGGGTCTAAGTTGCAGAGGGCCTCACTAAGTAGCTGAGGCTGGCCGTGAACCTGTGATCTTCCTGTCTCAGCCTCCCAAGTACTGAGATTACAAGCATGCGCCACCACACCCAGCTGAGACTGTTTTAAAATTTAAAAAAAAAAAATTGGGTTCGGGGTGTAGTTTGGAGGTAGAATGCCCCTGGGCTCAATCCTCACTATCAGGGGAAAAAAAGAAGCATAGAAGCACATCTTTGTTTTTGTTTTTAAGAACATCATTAAACCTTTGGAAACATAGAAACGTACTGACATACTATCCTTTGCCTGGAAGTACTCAAATTGTTGGCAGCTATTCATTCATTTTGGAGAGGAAAAGGTTGGTTTTTACTTTCATCTTAAACCTTGCTGAACTCCTAAACTTCCTCACACATGAATTTTCCAACATGTCTCTACAGGGATTATCTGGGACAGAGGATTATGGCCACTCTCATTTTAAAAGCTAGATGAGTCTGGTGCAGCACATACGTAGTCCTAGTACTTGGGAGTCTGAGACAGGAGGATGCCAAGTTCAAAGCCAGCCTCAACAACTTAGCAAGGCTCTCAGAAACTCAGTGAGACCCTATTTCCAAATAAAAAATAAAATAGGGCTGGGGGTGTATCCCAGAGGTATAAAAGGCCCCTGGGTTCCACTGCTGGTACCACCAAGAAAATAAAAAATAAAATATCTAAGGGCTAGATGTGCAGCTCAGCAGTAGAGTGCGTGCATAATATGCACAAGGCCTGGGTTCCAGCCACGGCACCAGAGAAGCAAAGAGAAAATCTAAAAAATACTTAACCCTTATGATCCCTGAGCCTGTCATATGAGACAGAGTTCCAACTTCCAAGCCCACTTTTGTGTGTGTGTGTGTGTGGTGTTAAGGATTGAACTCAGGGGCGTTCCACCCACAGGCTAGACCCCCTGCTCTTGAAACAAAGTCCCCTATATTACCACACGCTAGCCTCATCATCCTGTCTCAGCCTCCCAAAGCACCGGGCTTATAGGCATGAACCACAACACCTGGATCCAAGCCCATTCTGCAGTACCCGTTCTAAGTACCACCAACCACCTGCTCCCTCGGCCCTCACACACCTTCAGACACTCACTGGAACACCTTATTTCCTCTGCACACAATACCCTCTCCTCAGTCCCACTTTATGTTTGACCTCAGCACCATTAAAAAAAAAAAAAAAAAAAAAGCCAAGGGTGGGGAGGGGGAGTTCAGGTCTAGACAGATTCCCAGCTGAATTCTGTAAGACCTTCCTAGAAGAATTAAGCCCAATGTTTCTCAAATTATTCCACAAGTGGAGCATGGTGATGCATGCCTATAATACCACTACTTGGGAGGCTGAGACAGGAAGATCACAGGTTTGAGGAGAGTCTCAGAAATTTGGCAAGACTCTCAGAACCTAGAGAGATCTGTTTCAAAAACAAAACAAAAATAGCCAGGAATGATGGCACAGGCCTGTAATCCCAATATTTGGGAGGCTGAGACAGGAGGATCGAAGGTTTGAGGACAGCGTCAGCAATGTAGCAAAGACTCAGCAACCTAGAGAGACTATATCAAAACAAAAAAGGGCTGGGGCTGTAGCTTGGAGATGCAACTCCTGGGCTCAATCTCCAGTACTACAATAAATGAATAAAACAAAGTAGAGCTAGAGGTGTAGCTCAGAAGTAGAAGTTCCCGAGTTCAATCCTCTGAGCCTCAAAACTTACTCTATGAAATGGAATCACCTTCAAACCAAAACTGAATAAAGATATTCAAAAAAAGAACACAGACACAAAAATTCTTAATAAAATACTACTGATTTATATTCAAAACCATATAAAAAAAATTGTACACCGTAACTTAGCTGGTTTCATTCCAGGGATGCAAGGCTGGTTCAACATCCTCAAGTCAACTAATGTAAACTCACCACATAAATAAAACTAAGGACAGAAATCACATGATCATCACAGGAGACACAGAAAAGGCATTGACAAAATCCAGAACCCAAACCTGTTAAAAAGGTTGAAGCTGGGCAAGATGGCACAAGCCTGCAAATCCAGCATTTGAGAGACCAAGACAGGGGGATCGCAGGTTCAAAGCCTGCCTAAGCAACTTAGTGAGAACTTGTTTCAAAATTAAAAATAAAATAATAAAAAAGAGCTAGGTGTATACTTTGGAAGTAAAATGCCTCTGGGTTTAATACCCAGTACCCAGTACCCAAAACAAAAAACAAAAACAAAAAAACCCCAAAACCCTCAAGAAACAAAACTGAAGAAATTACAGACAGAAGGAACTTACCTCAACACGATAAAAACAGTAATACGATAATCCCAAAGCTAACATCATACTGAACAGAGAAAAACTGAAAATAATTCCCTTTAAACTCAGGAACAGGACAAAGATGCCCCACTGTCACCACTCAAAGCTTTTCAATATTGCACATGAAATTCTAGCCAGAGCAAGAGAAGGACAAGTAAAGGGATACAAATCGGAAAGAAAAAGTGAAATAAACTCTGTGTGCAGATGACAGGATTCTATACTTAGAAGATCCAAAACACTCAAGAAGACTTCTAAAGCTAATAAACACATACAGCAGAGTAATGGATAAAAAACTAATTTACAAAAATCAGTGGCATCTCTATGTAACAATCACGAATCTACTGAAAAAGAAACCCAGGAAACATTCCATTTACAAGAGCCTCAAAAAATAAAATTACTTGATTAGGAATAAATCTAACCAAGGAGGTAAAAGACCTAGATAACAAAAATTATAAAAGGCTAAAGAAGGAAACTGAAAAAACTCTTAGACGATAGAAAGCACTCCCATGTTCTTGGATAGGCAGAATAAATATTGTCAAAGTGGCCATTCTACCAAAAGCAATCTAGAGATTTATGTAATCCCTATTATAATACTAATGTCACTGGGCGTGGTGGCACTCACCAGCCCGTAATCCCAGTACTTGGGAGGCTGAGACAGGAGGATAGCAGGTTCGAGGACAGCCTCAGCAAGTAGTAAGACTCATTAACTTAACGAGACCTCTGTTAAAAAAAAAAAAAAAAAAAATAGGGCTGGGGTGCAGCTTGAAGGTAGAATGCCTCTGAGTTCGCTCTCCAGTGCCACAAAAATAAAATAAAACACCAAGGTCATTCTTCACAGAGCTAGAAAAAATGGTCCTAAAATTTATATGGAAAAGCAAAAGAACCAGGATAGTGAAAGCACTTCCTAGCAATAAGAACCACAGTGGAGGCATCACAACAGAGCCACAGTAATAAACACAGCAAGATATTAGCACAATACAGCACACAGACCAATGGAATAGAAGAGACACAGAAACAAATCCTAAAACTTATAGCCAGTTGATTTTTTCACAAAGGTGCCAAATCATACACTGGAGAAAAAAGCCTTTTCAACAAACGATACTGGGAAAAGTAGTTATCCATCTGTAGAAGAATGGACTATTGCTAATCTCTTCAGCACAACGTACAGAAGACCTAAAAATTAGAACAGAGACACTGCAATTACTAGACAAGGGCACAGGACCAACTCTCCAACATAGAGGCAGAGGCAGAGACTTCCTCAAGACCCCCAAAGCTCAGGAAACAAAAACAAGAATTAGCAAACGAGAAGCCGGGCTTGGTGGCACACCCTTGTAATCCCAGCACTTGGGAGGCTGAGACAGGAGGATCTGGGTTCCCGAACAGCCTCAGCTACTTAGTGAGGCTCTCCCCAACTTAGTGAGACTCTGTTACAAAATAAAAAATAAAAAATAGGACTGGGGGTATAGCTCAGAGGTAAAATGCCCGTGGGTTCAATACCCAGTACCATCCAAAAAAAAAAAAAAAGACAGCATTAAATTAAAAACCTTCTGTGCACCAAAAGAAATCATATAGTCTGAAGAGAGACCATGAAATAGGAGATCTTTGCCAGCTACTCCTGATAAGAGGATTAATACCTAGAACTTACAGATAACGAAAAAACACTAAAAAAAAGCTGGGCGTGATGGCCCACACATGTAATCCCAGTACTAGGGAGGCTGGGACAGGAGGATCACAGATTTGAGGACAGCTTCAGGAAGTAGCGAGACTTTCATCAACCTAGACAGACCCTGTTTCCAAATAAGAAATAAAATCTGGCTGGAGGAGTAGCTCGAAGGTAGAATGTCTCTGGGTTCAATTCCCAGTACCACACACACACACACACACACACACAATCCAATAAAAAACTGGACAATTGAGCTGGGCGTGGTGGCACACACTTGTAATCCAGTATCTGAGAGGCTAAGACAAAAGAATTGCAGGTTCAAGGTTAGCCTCAGCTACTTAGTGAGGCCCTCCACAACTTAGTGAGATCCTGTTACAAAATAAAGAATAAAAAATAGGGCTGGGAAGCCGGGCGTGGTGGCGCACACTTGTAATCCCAGCATTCGGGAGGCTGAGACCAGAGGATTCGAGTTCGCGGCCAGCCTCAGCTACCTAGTGAGGCACTCCGCAACTTAGTGAGACTCGGTTTCAAAATAAAGAATAAAAAATAGGGCTGGGGGTATAGCTCGGAGGTAGAACGCCCCTGAGTTCAATCCCCGGTACCGCAAAAAAAAAAAATAAATAAAAATAGGGCTGGGAGTATAGCTCAGAGATAGAATGCCCCTGGGTTCAATTCCCAGTACCGCAAAAAAAAAAAAAAAAAAAAAAAAAAAAAAAAAAAAAAAAAAAAAAAAAAAAAAAAAAAAAAAAAAAAAAAAAAAAAAAAAAAAAAAAAAAAAAAAAAAAAACTGGCCAATTGAACTAAACAGACACTTCTAAAAAAAATAAAATAAAAATGGCCAATAAATACGTCAAAAAATGTTCAACATCAACTAGAGAAATGCAAATCAAAACTACACTAAGATTCCATCTAACTCCACTTAGAATGGCAATCATAAAGAATACAAACAATGGAGGCTGAGACAGGAGGATTTCAGGTTCGAAGCCAGCCCCAGCTATTCAGTGAGACCTGCATCAACTTAATGAGACCCTGTTTCCAAATAAAAAAAAAAAAAAGAGTCGGGCATGGTGGCCCACACATGTACTCCCAGTACTTGGAGCCTGAGACAGGAGGAACGCAGGTTCAAAGCCAGCCTCGGCAATTTAGCAAGACCCTCCACAACTGCGTGAGACCCTGTTTCCAAATAAGAAATAAAATCAGGTTGGGGTTATAACTTGGAGGTAGGATGCTTTGGGGTCCAATCCCCAGTACCAATAAATAAATAAAATAGGAGCTGGGCATGGTGGCACATGCTTGTAATCCAGTACTTAGGAGGCTAAGACGGGAGTATCCACAGGTTTGAGTACAGCCTCAGCAAGTGGTGAAACTCTCACCAACCTAGTGAGACTCTGTTTCAAAATTTAAAAAAATAAGGCTGGGAGCCTAGTGTGGTGGTGCATACTTGTAATCCCAGTACTTGGGAGGCCGAGAAAGAAGGATCGTAGGTTCAAGGACAGCCTCAGCAAATAGAGAGACTTTCATCAACCAAGACCCTGTTTCAAAATAAAAATAAGCCGGGCGTGGTGGCGCACGCTTGTAATCCCAGCATTCGGGAGGCTGAGACCGGAGGATCCGGGTTCGCGGCCAGCCTCAGCTACCTAGTGAGGCACTCTGCAACTTAGTGAGACCCGGTTTCAAAATAAAGAATAAAAAATAGGGCTGGGGGTATAGCTCGGAGGTAGAATGCCCCTGAGTTCAATCCCCAGTAC
>PVLC010016895.1:0-17519 GCA_004027655.1 Graphiurus murinus
TTTTGCGGTACTGGGGATTGAACTCAGGGGCATTCTACCTCCGAGCTACACCCCCAGCCCTATTTTTTATTCTTTATTTTGAAACCGAGTCTCACTAAGTTGCGGAGTGCCTCACTAGGTAGCTGAGGCTGGCCGCGAACCCGGATCCTCTGGTCTCAGCCTCCCGAATGCTGGGATTACAAGCGTGTGCCACCACACCCGGCTTATAGTTTATTTTCTATAATTACATCTGGTAAGAGTCTGCATAGTTCTAATTGCAATAAATTTTTGTTAGAGCAAAGGAAAGCCACAGCTTTCCAAACAATTGGGAAGTTGTGGTTCTTCTGCCATTCTTCTCCTCCAAAACAGCCAGGAAGAAGGAAGACACATGTTCCATAATATTTCTTCAAAAGGGCCTGGGGGGAAAAAGAGAAAGGAAGAGATTAACTGACTTAATCCAACACTCGGAGCTATAAATCATGTGTTGCAATGTGGCGATAGGATGTTGCATCAGTGTGTGGCAGTTGTGATGGAGTAGCATGGCGAAGGGAGAGTTGAGAGCCTCCTCCAGTTCTGCCAGAGGAGAGGTGTGGTTTAAGTCTCTGTGCCTCACCATAGTTTTGTGCTCATGGTTTGGGGCAGGGATTTCTTCACAGCTGTAGGTCTGCCTGGTCAGGTATCACTGTGCTGAGCCCCGCATCCTCTTGTCACACCACGCAACAGGGAAATGCTGAGGTTTCTTCACTTCTTCCTGGAAGTCTGTCAGGAAAGCTGAGAGGTGTTATGGCAAAGCTGTAATATCTTTACTCTCTGAACCGTTAGTTTTGAAAGTGTATGTAATATTTCCTGAATATTTCACATTGGCTTTATCTCAAGATTTGAAAGGTGGTATATGATGAGGAGTTTGTCCCTGAGAAACACGGATGAGGGTTGACAGTAACAATAAAGGTAAGAGACAAGTATATTTTAGCTACATCAGACTATTAGTAGATAATTATTGAGCTGTACCCCAGCTCTTTTTGTTTTGAGTCAGTATCTCACTATGTTGACAACTCTGGCCTCAAACTTGCAATCCTCACAGTCTCAGCCTCCAACGTACTAGGGTTACAGAAGTGTGCCACCATGCTCAGCTTTTAGTTTTGTTTTTTAGTCTGCTTTATTGTAGGAGAAAATTCAAGGTGTATGGGGAAAATGAAACCAGTGAAAGAATATCTAACTCTTGAGCACAAGGCTGGTGCCTTCATTAAATGTTTGTGAAAGTAATGGTATTCATGGTGGTGAGTTTGGGGGTTTGAGGAAATTTGGGCAAGATGTGGCAGATGATGAAAATAAATCACCTTTAATCTGGATAAAACTGCTTTTGGAGAATATAGTTTAGTGTTACATGTGCCAACAGTTTCCCAGCACTGAGCTCTAGAATTAGCTAGGCTTGCCCACCTAGTACCTACAGGTAGCATTTGACCTCCTCATCTCTCCCCCAAAAGAAGGCCTGTGCTGTAAACCCCAGGGATAGAGGGAAAGCCCGAGTCATGCCTGCCCTTCCTCTCCTTCCCCTTCTCCTTGGGGAGAGGAGGCAGAAATGCTCTACATGACACATTCCCACCATGTAGTGGGAAGCCTGTGAGTGGAAAGAAGTATCATTACCCTGGCTGCAAATGACAGTGCTGTCATGGTCATCAGGGTATTTTAACAAGATGGAGACTGCAAATTTTAGTGATTTGTAAATCTTACAGAATTACAGAGATATGCTCTCAAGACAAAACTGTGTAAGGTTCAAGAATATTGTATTTAAATTCTATATCTTCTATAAATACAGCTGACGCATTTACAGGTGAACTGATAGAGTGTCTGGGATTTACCTCACATTCATTTGGTATAACAGTGTCAAAAGTTAGGTGATGGGTACTGGGAGTTCATTATATTATCTTTAGTATAGTGAAGGTTTAGTTTGCATCTAAACTCTGCTCTTAACTATCTGATCTTAGCAAGTTAATCTGCCTCAGTCTCCACTTCCTAATCTATACAATGAGAATAATAAAATCTACCAAATTGGCCTGTTGTAGTGACTCAATTCAAGTAAGTTTTGTGACTATTACATAACAAATAGAAGACTCTCAAAAATTAGTAGTTATTGGGTCTGGGGCTGTAATTCAGTAGTAAAGTGATTGTCTAGCCTGTGTGAAACCTTGAGTTCAATCCCCCAACGCTGTTTTTTAAAAAAATGGTAGTTATTATTATATGTATAAATGGAACAGATCAAGGTACCACTCCTTTCTTAAACATGAAGCATTTGCTTTCTTGGTGTATGTGTGTGTTTCCTCCATTTTAGTAAATTAATTTTGATTTTGTTTTAACAGCTCAGGTGCCTAAAAGGCCAGAGGGGTTTCTCAGGCCAACCTCCTTATGATGGAATCCACATTGTCAACCACCTAATAGGAGATGACGAGTCATTCCATTCCTCCGATGAAGATTTGATAGAGAATTCCTTACAGGAACGTGGCATTGGTTTTCCCTTGCACAGAAAATCTGACCCAGTGACTTTGGACCCCACTGCGGCAGATGACAGTGACAGTGAAACAGAAGACAGTATGCTGGAGACCAGAGTGTGTGAACAAGGGTCTGGAAGGGCGCGGCCGCCACCAAGAGAGTCGCACTCAACCACTGTCTGACCATCACTGTGACGAGACCACAGTGTCTTTAAGGAAACAGTTTGTCACTTGACAAGGGATTTTCAGAACATACCTGTTTCATATGTACATATATATATATATGTATGTATTTTACAATCTTATCTGCCTTTTTATCTTTGCCAAATCTTCACCACTGATTTTCCATTGCCCTATAGTAGACTGGAATATGGTTTAATGGGTAAAATAAGGTTCTAACAGTATTACTAAATGTTAATATTTCTTGTTTAGAAAATACAACTATATCTTAATGTGGGAACCATTTCGAAGTTCAAAACTATGGAAAACTGAATTCTCTTCAGATAAAACTGCTCTCGTGCAATACTTTATGCTCAGTGAACAAATTGTATATTTATGTTTATCAGTTTTCAAGGTGGCTATCTACAGACATTTGACCAAGACATACATGGTTTACCTTGTATTTTTGTGTTTGGGAGATTTTCACTAAGATTACTATTTTATTAGTGGGCCACTGAAGGTTCTTAAACACAAGACCTTTTTTCTGTATAATTTTATAAACACAAATTTACTGTTAACTGTTTTACTAGTTTTAGGTTTTGTTTTAAGTTCTAGTTTTTATGTGTATAGGATGCATTCATGTGTCAGTTACTGGTCAGAGTAGTAAGTTAGCTGCAAATATAGTTTGTACATATTTATGAATCTGCACATCCAACATTGAACATTATTTTATATGAGGAACATTCATGTTGCAAAGTGACTGCTTTTAGCATTCTAACAGGACTTCTGTAAATAATAGGTTGGAAGAAATTTTTAAAATAAACCAAACACTAATATTTTAATAGCTTTAGTATTTTGCTTAGCATTCAACACTTGCAGATTCCTAACTGATGCCTGTTCAGAAACACTATTGGTGAAATCTTTTACTTCATGTGTATGTAACTAATAAATTTTTTGTGATTAAAGAGATTATAGCACATACTACTTAGCTGATATTCTACTTTAAATATAATTTAAGTAATGGGCTGAGGTCCAAGATCACAGCAATTATATCTGCAAATAATCTATGAGCATTATCTTCAAATTCTCTATTCTCTAATAATAGATGAAGCCATAAGAATCCTCACCTACTAATCCTTTCGTATCATTTAAGCCATTTTCCCAGAAAACTGAATGCCTGTCACTGATCAAAGAAATGCCTAAATTACACCTACCCCAAGGAAAGATGACAGGAATGTGTTGACTGGATACTTCCCCCCCCCCCCTCGTTTTCACTAGCAGCCTATGAGAAGAATAGCCATAGAGGATAAGAGGAAAGTAGATGCCAGTATATGTGGAGGTACAGTTTTGCACAATTTGTTAACCTTATATGGTAGAATGGAGCAGAAGAGACAAAAGTAGTTTTCTGTCTAAAGCCAGAAGTTAAGCCTTACGCTCCATTGTGGACTATGCTTTTCCAGCACAGTCTTTGTAGCTATTTACTTGCCCGAGAAAGAGATTGAAATCATGCCTTCTGTGTCCATAGAACCAAGTTAAGTTTTACTGGTTAATTGCCTGTGGTTATAAGCTCATAATTAGCAGAGCCAAGGTTTTAGTCTAGATCTCTCTGACATCAAAGTTTTTTAAATGGTCCAGCTAAGCCGGGTGTGGTGGCGCACGCTTGTAATCCCAGCATTCGGGAGGCTGAGACCCGAGGATCCGGGTTCGCAGCCAGCCTCAGCTACCTAGTGAGGTACTCTGCAACTTAGTGAGACCCTGTTTCTAAATAAAGAATAAAAAATAGGGCTGGGGGTGTAGCTCGGAGGTAGAATGCCCCTGAGTTCAATCCCTAGTACCGCAAAAAAAAAAAAAAAAAAAAAGGTCCAGCTAATAAATATCTCAGTTCCTTGCTTTTCTGACAAAATGATTTGAATAAATTTGATTTAAATGTTTCCTGACTCTGCATATCTGTAGACATATGAATATCAACACTCATAAGCTACATGCAGTTTAAGTATTGATACTACTCCTAGAATTAAAAGTACTCCTGGAACCCTAGTGCTTTGGGGGTTCCCCTCTGGGTTCTGTACCATCAGCCCAGAGTGCTGTCAATACCCAAGTGAAGTGAGATCAGTCACAGCCATATTTTTGCTGCGACCTGCACATTGAGAAATCTGAATAATCTAGACCAGGAGCAGCAAACTATAGCCCACACACTGATTCCAGTTACCTGCCTGCTTTTACTTTGGTTGGCTGGTTGGTTGGTTGATTGGTTTGTTTGTTTGTTTGTTTGTTTGTATAGTCAGGAAAAATTCAAAAGAATAACATTTTGTATCACATGAAAGTTATATGAGATTCAAATTACAGTGTCCATAAATAAAGTGTGATTGGAACATACCTATGCTTATCCATTTACCATATTTCCTGTGGCTGATGTTGTGATGCCATGACAGAGTTGAGTAACTGCAGTGGAGACCATATAGTGCACATAGCATAAAATATCTACTACCTGGCCCTCTTCAGAAAAAGCTGGCTAACCCTTAATCTAGATACTCCAAAATGTTAGGTTTATTTCTTTGGTTTAGTAGAAGATCAAACCATATGCTTTTGCTGTTGAGCTAATGATTTTAAAACATAAAAATTCCTAGTGGATATTATACTCCAGAACTATTCAAAATGGAATGTGTGCCAGCTGTTTTGTATGACAGTCCACATAGTGAGACCCTGTCTCAAAAACAAAACAAAACAAAATGTTGAATCAAATATACCTTAGAAGAATTTTAAATCGTCCTGACCTTTAAGATGCTATTGGAGACTATGCTCTATCTTGATTCCATTTCATTCAAATTAATGTATGTTGTTCAAGACTTTGAGACATTGGACTATGATTGATTCTATGTAATCTCTGCTATTTTGTGTCATTTAAATATTTTTAAAACTTCAAGTTGAGGAATATTCAGAGAGGAAAAGTGAATGAAATGACTCACAATGGAAAAACATGCTTCCTGGGACAAGTTACCTTGCTGATGTCATTACCACCTTGGGTTGACATTCTGAGAGTAGAAGCTGTCAGTGGTCTGAAGGAAGTGGAAACACCATTGAATAATAAATGGACCTTAAAATCAAGAAAACGCTTTGAAAGACCTTTTAAGAATTAACTATAAGCCAAGCATGGTAGCATACCTGTAGTACCAGTTACTCAGGTGGCTGAGGCTCATGAATTCGAGACCTACCTGGGTGATGGAGCAAGACTCCGTTTCAAGTAATAATAATGGTAAATCTTTTCTTCTTGGCAAAAGAGGTCAAGATGTAACTTTACACAGCTTCTACACTTTTTTTTTTCCTAGATAGTAGGCACTCAGTGATTTGCTGACTAATTGAAACATCTAATTCCAACTAACTGGGCAATCATTGTGAAACAAAAAAGCTTTTTCTCAGTTCTCTGGACATGATACAGCTTGTTGCTTTCCAGATAGTGCCTTTAATTAGAAATAAGATCCAGACCTTTTGAAATATATAATTTCTGACATTAACATAAATCATTTGGTTCCTCATTTATCATCTACATAATGCACTGTAATATTCAGATTTAAGGTAAAATGAGTATATGAATTATGTTTTGGTAAAGTTCTTTCATACCAGCTCAATTATTATATAGTACCAGACATTGATAGCTAACATTTTGTGAAATCAAAGATTTACTTACTGAAACAATGAGTTTTAGCTTGACAATTATTGCTGCTCTACATTAACAAAACATTATTTTTAATTGATTCATTTTAATTTAATTATACTGAAATTAATTAAAATTTCTAGTTAAAATAGAGTGGATGCTATTTATAATCCAAGTTTTTACATCGCACCCATTGATATACCTAACCCTTCTTTTCACTCCAAAGAAGGATAGAATAATACACTCAATATACTAAAGAAATGCAAAGTTATAATGTATTTCATTTTATTGTTGAGATTTTTTTTATTGTAACATTGTATGATAACCTGAAATGTTTACTTGTGCCTTTGCTTTAAACAATTAAAGTTTTCCATTTTATAAGAATTTTGTTTCCTTAAATCATTCATCTTCTGAAGGGGGGGAGGGGGCCTCAAAACATTGTTAAGGAATGGCTGCCCTAACAGAATTGCATTAGTGGGGTTTGCGCGTCATAAATATAGAGACTACATCTATCTGGTCCACCCACATATATTTCATGCCAAACAGAAAATCTGGCATGTGATTGTCATTCAGTAAATATTTTTAAATTTTCATGTCTAGATGTGTTTCCTTCAGAAATATGGTAGCTTTTTAAAAATATCAGTGGTAATATTTTCATCTCACATTGTATTTTAGGTTATTAAGTTAATGAGCAACTCAGTTCACTAATAGAAATATAAAAAATAAATTAAACTGGGTGTGATGGCACATGCCTGTAATCTCAGTATTTAGGAGGGTCACAGGTTTAAAGACAGCCTCAGTAACATAGTGAAACCCAACAGCCTAGTGAGACCCTGTTTCAAAACAAAAAAATAAAGAGTGAGCCGGGTGTGAGGCGCACGCTTGTAATCCCAGCATTTGGGAGGCTGAGACTGGAGGATCCGGGTTCGTAGCCAGCCACAGCTACCTAGTGAGGCACTCCACAACTTAGTGAGACCCAGTTTCAAAATAAAGAATAAAGTATAGGGCTGGGGGTATAGCGCGAAGGTAGAACGCCCCTGAGTTCAATCCCCAGTACCAAAAAAAAAAAAAAAGAAGTGCAGCTTGGAGGTAGAATGCCCATGGGTTCAATCCCTAGTACCACACACACACACACACACACACACACACACACATATACAATTAGAGCAACTAATTCAATAAACATTCAAATATATGTGATTTGGATATGCATTTGGAGGCGATTATAAAAAGTTACGCTTTCTGCAACTTAAACACAGTGTTAACATCACTTAGTTCAGAATTGTTCACTATACCGCTTTATAACCAAAAGATAGATGAAACATGACAAGACAGTGATAATCCAGGGTTTCTCCACCTTGTACTACTAACATTTGAAACCAGCTAACTGCAAGGAGACTGTCCCACACACTAAGATTCTCTGCAGCATCCCTGGTCTGTACCTGCTAGGTGCCAGTAACACACCCTCCTTCAGTTATGACAACTAGGAATGTCTCCAGACATTGTCAGCACCAATAGGGAGGAAAGAATGATAGTCACCCACTGAGAACCACTGCTAGAAATTTAGAAGTGGGTCAGAAAAAGAGTGTTTGAAGCTAAACAAAAATGCATGCATCTATTGAAGGTGTAGCACAAATCTGACTATTTCTAGTAGAAGTAAAACCTAAACCACAGTGAGGTGCCACCTCACACCTATTAGAATGTCTGTTCAAAATGGAAAATAACAAGCCGGGGGTGGTGGTGCATGCTTGTAATCCCAGCATTTGGGAGGCTGAAACCTGAAGATCTGGGTTTGTGGCCAGCCTCAGCTACCTACCTAGTGAGGCACTCCGCAACTTAGTGAGACCCTGTTTCAAAATAAAGAATAAAAAATAGGGCTAGGGGTATAGCTCAGAGATAGAATGCCCCTGAGTTCAATCCCCAGTACCGCAAAAAAAAAAGGAAAATAACAAGAGTTGGTAAGGGTGCAGAAGAATCGGAACCTTGAGAATCACTGCTAGAAATGTAAAATTGTACAGCCACTATGGAAAATAGTTGGGTGATTCCTCAAAAAAGTTAAACATAAGCCAGGCATGGTAGTGCACACCAGTAATCCCAGTACTTGGGAGGCTGAAATGGGAGGATTGTAAGTTCCAGGCCAGTCTCAGCAACTTAGACTTTCAGTAACCTAGTGAGACCCTGTTTCAAAACAAAATAAATAGGGTTGGGGGTATAGCTCAGAGGTAGAATTCCCCCAGGTTCAATCCCCAGTACCACACACACACACACACACACACACACACACACACACAAAGTTAATCATAGGCCAGGCGTAGTGGCACATATATATCCCAGTACTTGGGAGGCTGAGATAGGATCACAGGTTCAAGGACAGCCTCAGAAAGTAGTGAGACTCTTATCAGCCTAGTGAGACCCTATTTCCAAATAAATAAAATAGGGTTAGGGATGTAGCTGAAGGTAGAATGCTTCTGGGTTCAATCCATAGCACCACACACACACACACACACAAAGTTAACTTTATCATCTGATCCAGAAACTTTTTTGTTTGTTTGTTTTGCAGTACTGGGAATTGAACCTGGGGGCATGCTACCTCTGAGCTACACCCCCAGCCCTATTTTTTATTCTTTATTTTGAAACAGGGGCTCACTAGGTTGCGGAGGGCCTCACTAAGTAGCTGAGACTGGTCGTGAACCTGCGATAATCCAGCAATTCTAGGTAAATTCTGAAAGCAAGGATTCATACTTGTACACCAGTGCTGGTAGCAGCATTATTCACAGTAGCCAAAGTGTGGAAACAACTCATGTCTATCAACAGATGAACAGGTAAGTAAAATGTAGTCTGTTCATGCAATGAAAAATTAGCAGGAAAAAGAAATGAGCTACTTGGGAGGCTGAGGCAGGAGGAGCAAGTTTGAAGCCCTCAGCAACTTGTTGAAACCCTGTCACAAAATAAAATGGGCTGGGGATGTAGCTCAATGGTAAAGCACTGGGTTCAATCCCCAGTACCACAAAAAAAGAAAAAAAAAACTAAATAGGAATGAAATGATGATACATGATACAATATGGAGGAAAACATAGTGCTAAGTGAAATAAGCTAGACATGTAATATGGTTCCACTGATCAGCTATTTTCCCCCTTCATACAGACCAGGTATGGTGGCACATGCTTGTAATCCCAGTACTTAGGAGGCTGAGGCAGGAGGGTCACAGGTTCACTGCCAGCCTCAGTAACTTAGTGAGGCCCTCTTCAACTTAGTGAGACTCTGTTTCAAAATAAAAGAATAGGGATGAAGCCGGGCGTGGTGGCGCACGCTTGTAATCCCAGCATTCGGGAGGCTGAGACCGGAGGATCCGGGTTCGCGGCCAGCCTCAGCTACCTAGTGAGGCACTCCGCAACTTAGTGAGACTCGGTTTCAAAATAAAGAATAAAAAATAGGGCTGGGGGCGTAGCTCGGAGGTAGACTGCCCCTGAGTTCAATCCCCGGTACCGCAAAAAAAAATAAATAAATAAAAGAATAGGGATGGAGGTCTAGCTCAGAGGTAGAATGCCGCCCCTGGGTTCCATCCCCAGTACTGCAAAACAAAACCAAAAAAAAACAGTATAGTTTAGAATGACCATTTCCCAACATAAAAAAACAACAACAACAACAAAAAAAAAACTGTGCCCCTCAATGGATGAAGGAAGAGTAGTTACCCAGAGTCTAGCTGATGAAGCCACTGTGGAACCTTATGTGGTGAGGTTTCCAATTTCAGAGTATGTATCTTCAACTCATATTCATCATTTTAGCAGAAAAACATAATTTAATTTTGGTGAAATGAGATTCATCTCCCAACAGAATTAGTAACAGCATTCACTGAATTTCATTCTTCTTTCATGAACTGTGAAGAAAATGAATGGTAGCCAGATCACTGATAAGCTATTTAGAATAGTCAAATTCATAGAGACAGCCGACATCGCCAGGGCCTAGGAGTGCGGGGAGGGAGTCACTGGCCAGTGGATGCAGAGCTGCCATTTGAAATGATGAAAACGTTCTGGAAATGGATGGTGGTGATGGTTGCACTTAGTGCCACTGAATTGTACGCCTCGAAATGATTAAGCCAGGCAGTGGTGAGCACCTGTAGTCCCCACTGCTCAGGAGGCCAAGGCAGGAGGAGTACTTTGAGCCCAGGAATTTGAGTCCAGCCTGGGCAACATAGCAAGACCTTGTCTCAAGAAGAAAAAAAAGGAAAGAAAAATAAATTATTAAGCCAGACATGGTAGTGCACGCTTATAATCCCAGTACTTGGGAAACTGAGACCAGAGGATCCAGATTTGCACAACAACTTCAGCTATTTAGTGAGTACCCCCACAACTTAGTGAGACCCCCCTGTTTCAAAATAAAGACTAAAAAAGACAGGACTGGGGGTGTAGCTCAGAGGTGGAATGCCCCTGTGTTCAATCCCACAAATAAATAAATTAGTGAGCATGTTATTAAAAATACTGAGCATGTTATGAACATAGAGTCAGCTTATAAACTAAATATATTTTAATAAACTGAGTGTGATAGCTCACCCCTGTAATCCCAGTACTTGGGAGGCTGAAGCAAGAGGATCATAAGTTCAAAGCCAGCCTCAGCAATTTAGTGAGACTCTCTCAGAATTCTAAAAAGGGGGGGAGGGGGCCTGGGGAGGTAGCTCAGTGGTAGAACAGCCCTGGGTTCAATCCCTAGCAACGCAAAAGGGAAAAAAAATGGTTCTGGTTTTTTTGTTTTGTTTTTTCTTAAGGAAGTGCATACTGTACACATGAGAAACTCGGAGGCTGAGAGATGCTGCGGCAGTTGAGATGCACCTGGGGCTCCTAACTGTCCTTGGCCTGTGCTTGGGGCAGCCATTGCACAGCCCTGCATGGCTGACCGGAGTGAAACACAGCAGCCCAAGCCCGCTCCCCAAGCCTCACCCCCGCCCAGGTCCTGCAGACCTGGCCTCTGGTGTCCCCTCTGCCCCTCCCAGCAGGACCGACCGGGTGCCCTCCTCAGTGCCTGCCTTACTTATCCCACAGACACCGTTGTGTGTGGACCTGGCTGACCAGGCTGACTCCCTCGAGGGAAGAATGTCCTTCCCACGTGTCTGTGTGGTCACTTCTGATTTGTATGTCTCCCGCTCCAGCTTCTGCCTTGGTGCCAGCCAATGGAGCACAGGATGGGGTCTTGTTGCTTTGGGGTTTGGGGGAGATGAGGGGGGATGGGACTGTGGATTGAACCCAGGGACATTCCACCTGTAACCTATACCTAAGCCCTATATTTCTTCTTCTTTGTTTTGTTTGTTGTTGTTTTTGTTTTTGGTGGTACTGAGGATTGAACCCAGGGGCATTCTACCTCTGAGCTACACTCCCAGCCCTATTTTATCTTCTTATTTTGAAACATGTTCTCACTAAGTTACTGAGGGCCTGGCTAAGGCACTGAGACTGGCCTTGAACCTATAATTCTCCTGTCTCAGCCTCCCAAAACTGGGATACAGGCATGTGCCACCACACCCAACTCCCAAGCCGCCGCCTCTTCCTCCTCCTCCTCCTCCTCCTCCTCCTCCTCCTCCTCCTCCTCCTCCTCCTCCTCCTCCTCCTCCTCCTCCTCCTCCTCCTCCTCCTCCCCCTCCTCCTCCTCCTCCTCCTCCTGTTCCTCCTCCTCCCCTTCTTCCTTCTCCTCCCTCCTCCTCCTCCTTCTTCTCTTTTCCTTTCTTATCCTTTGAAACAGGGTCTCACTAAATTACTGAACACTGCTGGCCTTGAACTTGTGATCCTACTGTCTCTGCTTCCCAAGTACTGAGACTTACAGGCGTGTGGCATAGTGACCAGCCACCAAATAAGAATTTTAAATCCTTTGGTGCCTGAATAAATGTTCATCACTGCAGTCTCTTCACCACCAGGTAAACTTAGCATTCAGCTTAGGCTGCTTAGCCTAAAGGAGTCTCTGAGCCAAGTCCTTCTCCAGCCCCCGAGCCCGGCTCATTTACTATTAGAATCACAGAAGCAAACTGCGAGGTGAGGTGGAGGAAACCAAAGAGTGGGAACCAGGAACTGGTGATGTTCAGCATACATTAATAAGTAGAAAACTTTCAGTAGCCAGGGATGCTGGTGCACACCTGTAATCCCTGTACTTGGGAGGCTGTGACAGGAGGATCACAGGTTTGAGGACAGCCTCAGCAAGTAGTGAGATTCATCAACCTCGAAAGACCCTGTTTCAAAAATAAAAATAAAAGCCGGGCATGGTGGTGCACACTTGTATTCCCAGTACTTGGGAGGCTGAGACAGGAGATCACAGGTTCAAGGACAGCCTCAGCAAACGGTGAGATTCTCATTAACTTAGTGAGACCCTGTTTCAAAATAAAAATAAAATAGGACTGGGGGTGTAGCTCAGAGGTAGAATGCCCCTGGGTTCCACTCCCAGTGCCACAATAAACAGATAAACAATAAATAAATAAATAAATAAATAAATAAATAAATAAATAAATAAATAAATAAATATAAAATAGGGAGAGCCGGCGTGATGGCCCGTGTTTGTAAACCCAGCATTTGGGAGGCTGAGACAGGAGGATCTGGGTTCGCAGCCAGCCTCAGCTACCTAGTGAGGCACTCCGCAACTTAGTGAGACCCTGTTTCAAAATAAAGAATAAAAAAAATAGGGCTGGGGGTATAGCTCGGAGGCAGAATGCCCCTGAGTTCAATCCCCAATACCGCCAAAAAGAAATAAAATAAAATAGGGATGGAGATGTAGCCCGGAGGTAGAATGTCTCTGGGTTCAATCCCCAGTACCACAAAAAAAAAAAAAAAAAAAAAAAATTATATTTCAAAGAAGAAGAAAGAGAAAGGGAAAGAGGGAGGGAGGGAGGGAGGAATTGCACAATTCATTTCAAAGGCTGGAGCACCCTGCACCCGGCTGTTTGTCCTGGAGGGACATCCTGGCGGGCAATTCCTGGGGCCAGTGCTGGGATTTGAGTAATCACAGGCCCCAGTGGGGTGTGTGGGACGGTGTGCTATTTGGTCTGGCTCACAGCCCCTGACACTCTGTAGCTATTTTAAACAGATCCCACAACCTTTCATTTGCTTCACTAATTTCTCTAAAATAGAATTGTTTATTTGTGGGTTGAAATTGGAGCTTCTTGTTCGTCACCAAAGTGCTTTTTGGTGAGAGTGGAAACAATGGCACCAGTGGAGCTCGAAGGCTGGGAGGCGTGGGGGGCACTCTCAGGCAGCGCCGCTGCCCTTACTAGCAGTGTTCCCTAACAAGGAGAGACTGTGCAGGCACACACCTGTCATCCAGCACCAAGGAGGCTGAGACAGGAGAATCACAGGATCAAGGCCAGCCTCAGCAACTTAGCGAAACTCTATTTCAAAATAAAAGATAAAATAGGGCTGAGTTTGGCCTGGAATGTAGCTCAGTGGCAAAGCATTTGCCTTGGCAGTGCAACTCCCTGGGTTCAATCCCCAGGACCAAAAAGAAAGACAAAAAAATAAATAGATACATAAATAGATGATAGAAGATAGATAGATAGATAGATAGATAGACAGACAGACAGACAGACAGGGCTGGGGTGGGGGTCTCAGAGGTAGAATTCCGCTGGGTTCAATCCCCAGAACCAGAGAGAGAGAGAGAGAGAGAGAGAGAAAAGGAAGGAAGGAAGGAGAAAACTGTCAATGTACCTTTGAATTTTCCAGAACCAGTACAGGCCACTCACTAAATAGTTTTCATTTCAAATGTCCTTTCCAATCAGAATTCTCATCTGCACTCCATTTCTATATTTCTCTTGATATTTCTGCATAAATGTTGTTTTGTTTTGCTCGTTGTGTGGTTTTGGGTGCTGAGGATTGAACCCACGGCTTCATGCATGCTAAGCACACACTCTACCACTGAGCTACACACCCAGCCTTCTGCATAAATACACTGTTTGAGGTGATGGAATAAAAATCTCTATGTCCTAGCCAAGTGTGGTGGCCCACACCTGTAACCCAGCACTTGGTTAGGGTTAGGGGTTCAACAGGTTCAAGGACAGCCTCAGTAACTTAGCTAGACTCTGAGAAACCTAGAGAGACCCTGTTTCAAAAATAAAAAATAAGCCAGGCATGGTGGCACATGCCTGTAATTCCAATACTTGGGAGGCTGAGTCAGGAGGATCACAGGTTTGTAGCCAGCCTCAGCAACTTAGCAAGACCCTCAGTGACTTAGTGAGACCTTGTTTCAAAATTTAAAAAAATACAATAGGGCTGGGGGTGTAGCTCAGAAGTAGAATGTCCCTAGGTTCAATCCCAGCACATACACACACACACACACACACACACACACACACACACACACACACAAAATAAGATTATGCTAAAATTGAATCTACTTGGATTATTTGGAGAGTCATTCTATCATTCTCTAAACTTTTCTGTCTCTAAATATTAATTTGAAATTATTATTTTGGTCATATTCTGTGGATGTGACCTTTTAGGGTCTCATTTGTGTGCTGTTCAGACGCAAAATAATTTCCTGGGAAAAAGTTTACACCTGACTTTGATTTTCTCTTGTAGGTGAGAAAAACTTCTTTTACACCAGCTGTCCATCCTTAAGTACCTCATTTTCACAATAAGTCAAAATCTACCCTTGCACTGTCTGTTGAGTTATATGGGTCTGAATTTAAGTACCACAGAATAGGTTTATTCCAGGATGTAACTACAAGTATAATCTCATCTTGTCATCCAATATTTATTAAAACTCAACAGAAAGCAGTAATTTTCAGGGAGGATTTTATGAAGCATGCACCAGCCCATACACTTTTTCAGACTGTCTCGTCCAAAACATATCCATGGATTAAACCAGATCAGAAGACAGCTGGCACTTTGCTAGATAGTGCCAAAGTTTCCCAAAGTATAGTATAGTTTTTACCAAATTGTACTTTGGTGTGATGTCAACGATGTAAATTGAGTGTTATGAGAAATAGCAACTTTTTTTTTTTTTTTTGTACTAGGGATCAAACCCAGGGATGTCCTACCTCCACATTTTTTAAATTTAGAAACAAGGTCTTGCTAAGTTGCTAAGGGTCTTGGTAAATTGCTGAGGCTGGCCTCGAACCTGTAATCCTCCTGTCTCAGCCACCTAAGTAATGGATTTACAGGTGTGCAACACCATGGCCAGCCACATTAAGAATGGATGAGAGCATTGTTCATTTTCATCATAATAAGCACTTCTTAGAATCCCAGAGAGAAATATTACTGATCTTGGTTCCAAGAATTTTCTAATCATAATTAACCTCAACTTTATGATTCAAAAGAATTGGAATAGAGGGGAAGGAAGGAAGGGAGGGCATCTTTAAAGAATTCTAGCAAAACATTGAGAAAAGTGCTGGTTAATGTTGGGCATGGTGGCGTATATTTGTAATCCCAGTACTTGGGAGGCTGAGACAGGAGGATTGCTGGTTTGCAGCCAGCCTCAGCTACTTTGTGAGGCCCTCTGCAACTTAGTGAGACCCTATTTCAAAATAAAGAATTAAAAAATAGGGCTGGGGGTGTAGCTCAGAGGTAGAATGCTCCTGGGTTCAATTCCCAGTACCACAAAAAGAAAAGTGTTGCTTAGAGGAATATCATTGAATACAGCAAACTCATGGTTTGTTTGTTTGTTTTTTGGTGTGTGTGTGTGTGTGTGTGTGTGTGTGGTGCTGGGGATTGAACCCAGAGACATTCTACCTTTGAGCTACACCCAGTCCAATTTTATTTTCAATTTTGAAGCAAAGTCTCAGTTGCTGAGAGCCTCTCTAAGTAGCTGAGGCTAGCTGTGAATCTTCATTCTTCCTGTCTCAGCCTCCCAAGAACTAGGATTACAAGCATCCACCACCATGCCTGGCAAACTCATGCTTCTGAATCATCTTGTGCAAAGGATGTGGTGGCACACACTTGTAATCCCGATACTTGGGAGACTGAGACAGAAGGATTGCAGGTTGGAGGACAGCCTCAGCAAGTAGCGAGACTCTCATCAACCTAAAAAGACCCTATTTAAAAATAAAAATAAAATAGAGCGAGGTGTAGATTGGAGGTAGAATGTCCCTGGGCTCAATCCCTAGTGCACCAAAAAAAAAAAAAAAAAAAAGTAGGTTACATTCTTCTTCTGCAGATGGTAGAGTGTGTGTGTGTGTGTGTGTGTGTGTGTGTGTGTTACTGGGGACTGACCAGTCCTATTTTTTATTCTTTATTTTGAAACAGGGTCTCACTAAGTTGCAGAGTACCTCACTAAGTAGCTGAGGCTGGCAATGAACCCAGATCCTCTGGTCTCAGCCTCCCAAGTACTGGGATTACAAGTGTGCGCCACCATGCCTGGTGATGGTAGAATATTTTGATGCTTATAAAGCCTCACCTTAGGTGGGCCTCATATCTGCAGCAGAAACTGCACCAAGTGCCAAGTGGTCAAAAGACAGCCCATGTGTCTGGGGGCTGAGGGCTGCGTTGGAAGCCTGGGATGGGGCACAGGTTCTTGGTTCATGTGTTCTCTCCCTCCTCCTCTGTTCACCTTTCTGGCTGCATCCCCTTCTCAGTGGGTTGAGGGAAAGCAGAGACTCCATATTTCATGCCTACTTGGCACGGTGCACAACTTTCAACCACAGTTCAGCAAATATTTCTTGATTAAATTGAGTTGTGCGATTGAGTCCAAACCCCAACCTCATTTGGCACACTGTGCCAGGTTTGGGTCTTCCTATCCTTCGGGCCCCAGGGGCTGCTTTTAGGCTGAGCCTCTATTCCAGTCTGGGTTTTTGACATCCCCAAATAGACCAGGAGGCTCAGGCTCCCTTCCTGGTTTATGGGGCTCCTCTCCCAAAGAAGGTCTTGCGTTCCAGGTTTTACAAGTTTGCTTTCTATTGTCACAGACCATGCACCCATCAAACTAAGCAGTTCACCTGAGCTAACACTGATACAGAAGTGTGCCAAAGGGTACATGCCTCCTAAAAAAAATTTTTTTTTTTTTGGTGCTTAGGATTGAACCCAGAAGCATTCTACCTCTGAGCTATACACCTGACCCTATTTTATTTTTCTCACTAATTTGCCAAGGCTGGCCTTGATCCCAAAATTCTCCTGTCCCAGCCTCCCAAGTACAGGGATTACAGGCATACACCGTCACACCTGGCTTCCTCCTAAAATATCCTAAACTACTCTTGACGTCAAGCAGAGACCAGCTTTCGGTAGGGGCCGCCATGAGTTCTCGTTTGAGTTTCAGTTAAAACGCGAACAGCACACCACACGTGC
>PVLC010016895.1:17619-34878 GCA_004027655.1 Graphiurus murinus
AACCCAGGGTGACTGGAATTTCCAGACTCTTAGAGCATCTGTGTCTTCACTCTACTCCACTTAGAATAGTTAAAAAAAAAAAAAAAAAAAAAAAAAAAAAGCTACATGCTAAGAGTGACTGCGTAGATTATAGTAATCTAGTTGGTAGTTACTGCAATGTTTGCAGTTTTTCTTGGAAAGGGTATAATTATTATACTCACTTAGGAAAACAGTTTGTCAATATGGTGTTTATAGTCTTTAAAATGTTTAGCTGGACGTGGTGGTGTATGTTTGTAATCCCAGAACTTGAGAGGCTGAGACAGGAAGAGGGGAGGTTGGAGGCCAGCCTCAGCAACTTGTGAGGCCCTCAGCAACTTAGTGAAACTCTGTTTCAAAATAAAGAATAAAAAATTGTGCTGGGGGTGGAGCTCAGAAGTAGAATGCCTGGGTTCAACCCCCAGTACCACAAAAAAATTAATTAATTAAATGTTCCTTGCCTTAGATCCAGTAGTGGAATCAATTTGACAATAAATCCCAAATAAGCCAGGAGTGGTGGCGCACACTTGTAATCCCAGAACTTGGAGACTGAGACAGGAGGATCACAGATTCGAGGACAGTCTCAGTAAGTAGTGAGATTCCCATCAACCTAGGGAGACTCTGTTACAAAATAAAATAAAATGGGGCTGGTGGTGTGGCTCAGAGGTAGAATGCCTCTGGATCCAATCCCCAATGAAACACACACACACACACACACACACACACACACACACACACACACACAAAAGAAAAAATCCTACATTCAGAAAAACGAAAAACTCAAGTGCAATTTCTTGTCTTTGTTTTTGGTAGTGAATGCCTATAATCCCAATATTTGAGAGGCTGAGACAGGTGGATCACAGATTGGAGGCCAGCCTCATGACCCTAGTGAGACTTTGTTTCCAAATAAAAATTGAAATAGAGCTGGAGGTGTAGCTCAGGGGTAGCCCTTGGGTTATATCCCTAGTAAAACACACACACACACACACACACACACACACACACAGAAAAGGGGGGGGGAGTCACAAAATAATTAATACTAAGGAAAATGGAAACAATGTAACTGTGCAATTACAATAAAATTATAGCACATCATCTAAATGGATTAAATTGGGAAGGATTGAATTTAGGAGCATCCTACCTCCTAGCTACACCCCCAGCCCTATTTTCTTCTTTTTTTTTTTTTTCCCTTTTTTTGTGGTACTGGGGATTGAACTCAGGGGCATTCTACCTCCGAGCTATACCCCCAGCCCTATTTTTTATTCTTTATTTTGAAACAGGATCTCACTAAGTTGCAGAATGCCTCACTAAGTAGCTGAGGCTGGCCTCCAACCTGGACCCTCCAGTCTCAGCTTCCCAAATGCTGGGATTACAAGCGTGCGCCACCATGCCCGGCTTTTATTCTCTATTTTGAAACAGGGTCTCACTAAGTTGCAGAGAGCCTAACCAAGTAGCTGAGGCTGACCAACAACCTGCAATCCTCCTGTCTCAGCCTCCCAAGTACTGGGATTATGGGCATGTGCCACCATGCCCAGCTTAGTTTTTTTTTTTTTTTTTTTCAAAGACTGGATAAAACCAACCTAAAATGCTACTAGTGTTTGAGCTACAACTCTGATATGGAGGTGTGTTTTTACTTTTTATTTTTTCTACTTTGCAAATGTCCCACCATATAGGCTATGCTGCTTTTAGCAACTTTCATCCTATTATTTTCTGACCCTCTGAGGAGCAGCACTCCAGATAAGCCCATACTGAAGGGGTGATGGGCTGGGGCCTCGCACAGGAGGTGACAGAATTTGTCCTTCACCCCATTCACATCTCCTCTCAAGTTGATAACAGGCACAAAACTTGTGGCTCGAAGCTTTTTCACTCTGAGATGTAGTGTGGTTTGGTGGAAAGAGACAAGATTTTGACTTAACAGATTTAGTTGGATTAAAAAAGCTGATAGTTATCAGAACCTAGGCTTCTTTTGTATTTAAAATTTATTTTTAACTGATAAAAACAAAATTTTATGTATATATGGGGTACCATATGATGTTTCAATATATAAACCTGGGCTTCTTAAACTACTGGTGTCCTCGTCCATGAACAGAAATTACTAGAATGGCTGGGCGTGGTGGCCACGTGCCTGTAATCCTAGTACCTGGGAGGCTGAGACAGGAGGATCACAGATTCAAGGCCAGTCTCAGCAACTTAATGAGGCTTTCTCTCAGCAACTTATTGAGACTGTTTCCAAAGAAAATATAAAAAAGGGCTGGCGATGTAGCTCAGAGGTAGAATGTCCCCAGTTCAATCCCCAGTCCTAGGAAAGAGAAAGCAAGCCAGCAAACAAGCAAGAAATTACCAGAATGCCTGCCTTGGAGAAATCCTAGGCTGTCCTTCTCTTCTTTGAGGCCCAGGACAGCTACAGAGCTGTAGCACCCAGAGAGCTGCTCTGCTTCTACCAGGTCTCTCCTTTCTCCAGAATTTGCCTTTCAGAGGCGCCTGGGGGAGTTCACAGGGGCTGATCCCCCACACCCAACCTCCTGCAGACCAGAGCGTTCATACTGGCATACTGGCACAGATTCCGGGAGCCTCAATCCCACCTTCCCTCTAGGTGTGGGGTCAGACATTCCCTGGAGGGGAGCTGTGTTTTGTAGATCACTTTTAAGAGTTATAATATACAGGCTCTGCTGTTTCAAGGTGAAGTGTTTCATCTGGGGTAGAGTGAAATGATCAACAAACACCCTGGAGGAAATGATGAAAAACCCAAAAGAAAAACAATTTTGCATTTTTTTTTCTCTCTTTCTCTCTCGTTACATTTTCCATTCACTAAGTAAAATCTACTCCTTTTTTTTTTTTTTTTCCATAAAAGTTCATGCTGGGTACGTTTCTATGAAGAGTCATATCTTGCAGCCCACACATAAGATGATACTCTATTCAGTCAATCTGTTCTTAGGAACAGTGTAAAAAAATACATAGGTGGTGAGATTAACAATTTTCTTTACTTGAACTTTGAACAGCAAAACACTCCTTTCCTCTTCAGATGTTTAAAATCCTTTATGTAAAAGATGAATTTAAAACTTTATAGTAATAGATTATGTCTTATAACATAATGAGATTTAAACATACCAGTCCTAAACATGTATTAAAAGAAGATAATGTTTGAAGAGTTCAGAATATTAACATAACATGGGATCTTACTCATAGCAAAAGTCTTGTATTAATTTGTTTATCTCCTGGTTTCTCCTTTACTTCATTTCCCAATTTTTGCATATATTGGTAAAAAAGTATAACCAACTCCCCATAAATGACAGTACCATTAAATCATATTCTGACTTAGGGGGTGTCATTTGAATTTTATTTTGGTAGTATGTTGCTTGTAGATGGAAACCTGAGCCTGGGGGTGCACGCCTGTAATCCCAGTATTTGGGAGGGACCAACCTCAGCAATTTAGCAAAACCCTCAGCAATTTAGCAAGACCCTGTTTCAAAAATTAAAAAAAAAAGCCGGGCGTGGTGGCGCACGCTTGTAATCCCAGCATTCGGGAGGCTGAGACCGGAGGATCCGGGTTCGCGGCCAGCCTCAGCTACCTAGTGAGGCACTCCGCAACTTAGTGAGATTCGGTTTCAAAATAAAGAATAAAAAATGGGGCTGGGGGTATAGCTCAGAGGTAGAATGCCCCTGAGTTCAATCCCCAGTACCGCCAAAAAAAAAAAAAAAAAAAAAAAATTAAAAAAAAAATAGAAAAGACCAGGTGTGTGTGTGTAACTCAGAGGTAGAATGCCCCTGGGTTCAATTCCCAGTGACACACACACACACACACACACACACACACACACACACACACACAGAGTAAAAGGTAGATAATTTATTATCTAACATTAAGGCATCGACACAGTTACCACTTTGTATTGATTTTTCTTGAATTCATAAAATTTAGAAAAATGTGTTCCTATTTCTATTTGACTACACCCACTAAGCTAATCCAAAGACAAAAATGAAATAGTGTTTTAATACTATGAGGACAAAGTCATGGTAGTATGACAGGGTGTGGCCACTGTCTAACAAATACTTTTTTTTTTTAGGTACTGGGAATTGAATCCAGGGGCATTCTACCTCTGAGTTTTACCCCCAGTCCTATTTTTTATTCTTTATTTTGAAACAGTGTCTCACTAAGTTGCAGAGAGTCTCACTAAGTCTCCCAAGCACTGGGATAACAAATACTTCTTATACTAAAACAAGACCAGTTCTATATCTGGTCTTTAATTCAGGTCTAACTTTTTTTATAGTCTTTAAACTATTTATAAATATGAATTCTTTTAGCTTATATATTACATAAAGATAATATCCAGAACATTAGTTCTTATAAGTATCAAGAGCCATAAAATATTTATTGTTGGATGTAGAGACTCTACTCTCCACTCCTAAAAATACATATCCTAAAGAAATAATTTAAAATGTTTAAAGTGTGGGGCATGTTCAAGGGCCTGGGTGCAATCCCTAGCAACACACACACACACACAAAAGCTATATCCAGAAAACTTTTCATTTCATTACTTAAAATAGTTAAAAAATGAAGATAATTGCTAAGTGTGATTGGATAAATTATAGTAATCTAGTTGATAGGCTCTTTTGAGCAGAAATTGAAATTTATGAAGGATTATGCTAGAAAAGCAAGAAAATTATTGTCATGATATTTTAAATTTTATTTTTAACTGATATAAAGTGCATAAAATTATACTTACTAATGAAGTACCATGTAATATTTTGATGTCATGATTTTTATTACTATAAAATAATGTTCCATTAAATAAAGAGAATATAAAGAAAATATGATTATAATATTTAGTGAGAAAAACAATATATAGTTATATCTATGATATGCAACTTTTTCAAGAACAGAGCAAAAATACTGGGTTGTTTTCTTCCTCCTCCTCCTCCTCCTCCTCCTTCTCCTCCTCCTCCTTCTCCTCTCTCTTCTCTCTCTCCCTCTCTCTCAGTACTGGGGATTGAACGTAGGGGCATTCTACACTCTTTTATTTATTTATTTTTTTGAAACAAGGTCTTGCTAAATTTCTGAGGCTGGCCTCAAACTTGCAATCCTCCTGTTTAAGCCTCCCAAGCTGAGCTAATTTGTCCAAAGTCACAAAGCTAATACTGACAGAATAGAGATTGACAAACACACCTGACTGTCTTCAAAAGCTCTGAATTCTTTTTCCCTCCTGGAAAAATCACTGTGAAGATCAAATGAATTAAACATCATAAAAATATCTGCTGGGAATGGGAGCATCACTCCTCCCTGGGGGTTTCAGGCTCACTTCCCCTTCTCCTTCCCTCCCCTCACACAGAGAACAGTAATCATAGCTCTAAATTTTTATGGAAAATAAACAAGAGTTTAGTAATATCCTGTAATAAAATATCTCAAATCTTTTGTCATTGGGAAATTCTGATATGAGATGCTGCTTGATTTAAATGGGTGACTGGCCAGACCCTGGAAATGTTTGCAGTATGATAATGTCACTCAGTATTAGGCATCTATAGATCTATTGTCACTTGGAAATGATTATTAAATTACTAAGAAAATTAGCAAATTTAAAGTAATTTGGGGGAAAGTCCCTATTGATAGAAAATTATGTCCCACATGTCCACTTTGCTTATCTATTTCAGTTCCAAAGGAATATGTGGAGAAAGGATTCTTTCTAGCTATCAGAAAATGTGCCTGGTAGTGTGTCTTGCTATCTTCACCCTGGGTTCAGTAGTAAACAAGAGGTCATCAGGAGCAGTGGGAAGTGGGAGGTAGGTTCATTTTATCATTACTCTCAGTCCTGGCTCTTGCCTGCTTCTTGGCAAGCTTCTTAACCTCTTTGGATCCCCCTCTCCTTATCTTCCTCCTAAAGTGTGGGAATCACACTTTAACATTCTATACCTAAAAGATGTCCTGACCTCACTAGCTTAATATTCTAATGTGTACTTACTTATCTAAATTGGTCATATAACCACATGATGCAAAATTTAAAAGATTAAAAGGGGGATTTAATGCCTCCTGCCTCCAGCCTGCTTCTTTCTGAGTGTCCCTGTCCCAGCTTCCAGTTTTATTTTGCAAACAGAAATGTCAAGAAGCTGTTTAGGGCAAAAGGAAAGCAAGATGACTCAATCTAAACAACAAGATTTATTCCAAAGCGATACTGCTCATTTGCACCCTTCTTGGCCTCCCCCAAATTTTCCAAGACTTCAAACAGCAGCAGCCAACTAAACTACTAATCACAGCACTTTGTCAAGAATTTTTGACTTTGAACCTGCTAACAGACAAAAGAAATGGTTCCACCATTTCTCTATAACTTGGTCAATAAGAAATTTTATTTTGTCCTATTATTTTCTTTTAAAATTTTGCCTTTTCCTCCTGTTGAAAAGGATAGGAGGGAAGAAGGGAAATATTTGTTTTTGAGGGTTTTTTTTTCCTACACCTTAGCCCAAGACAAAGCACACAAGAAATAAAATGTTAATAGTATTTGTGATCCTTCTGAGGTTGCTTACCTCTGCCTACATTTATTTATTTACTTTTGGTACTGGGGGTGGAACCCAGGAATATTCTACCTTTGAGCTACAGTCCCAGCCCTTAAAAAAAAAAGTTGTTTTTGTTTTTTTAAATTTTGAGACAAGGTCTCACTAAATTGCTAAGGCTGGCCTTGAACCTGCAATTCTCCTATTTCAGCTCCCAAGTACTGGGATTACAGACATACACCACCATACCTGCTTCTACGAGTTTTAGAACTTGCAGTGCAAAATAAAAAATCATTTAAGAAACATTTTCTGGGAACAGGCTTTCTTTTTCTCCTAAGAATTTTAGATAAATCATAGAATATGATATTTGAGGCTGAAGGGTTCAGTGGTAGAGCAGGTGCTTAGCAAACTCAAGGCCCTGGGTTCAATCCCCAGCACCAAGAAAACAAAACAAAAACGTTAAAATGTGGTAGTTATTTTGCAAGAACTTCGAGTATCACCTCCTTCTCCCTGTGTCTGATACTGGAGAATTATTATACATGAAATAGTGATCAAAATCCAACTCAGTCCACCTATCTGCAACCCTATCTGCTACCAGGAAAGCCCGTATGCTTCGAGTGTGCAGGACAGGCCACACACTAACACCGCATACAGTCCGACGTCGAAGCTTGCTGTATTTGTTAATTTGCTTAAGGGTGAGGTTTTGTGGTTTTTTCCCCTCCTCGTTCTAGTAATAGAATTAATAAGTTAATCATTAAGTTACTCCACACATTCATTTGCTCAGTCCACAGATATCTGTTAGCCTACCGTGGACGTAACAGCGAAGATCCAGTGCCTACCCTCATGAAACATACACTCGGAGGGAAGGTTTACTTTTCTATAATCTTCAGGTTCCTGCCGTCTATGGCGCGTTACTACCCGGGGCTGGGCTGGGTGCCGGGTGCGGCCCGGGGAGGCGGTCCAGCCGGCGCTCCAGGTCCCGTCGCCCAGACGTGGCGGGGCAGGGCGGGCTGAGCCCAGCAGCAGTCCTCGCAACCCCCGCGCGCTCCTTTAATTTCGCAGCTCAGACCACCGGAAATTAGCCGATGGCCGAGCGCAGCGGGCCCCCGGCTGCCGGGCCGCGCAGGGAGGGCGCGCCCATCGGTCCGGCCCGGCGCCCGCGGGACGCGCCGCCAGGGCCCGCTCCGCCGGGGGCTCGGCGCTCGCCCACCTCTTCCAAATTTAACCATTACCTAAATCCGAAGGGAAATGAGCAAACCTCTCGGATTGGGTGTCAAGGTATTTTCAGCCTCGCTGGGCGTATTTATCCCCAAGTGTTTCCACAACAAGCTATTTCGGGGCCGCGAGGCAGGTTTCGCTCTGCGGACGCCGTGGCCACCGGAGCCCGGCGGCACCACTGGCCCGTGATTCACGGCCCGATTCGGGGGCGGCGCAGCCCGGCGAGCGGCGGGGTCGGGGTGCCGCGAAGCCTCCTCGCCGGCGAGCGCCCCCACCCCGCCGCGCCAGTCAATCTGTGTCCTGAATCTGTGACTTCTCGCTGCGGAAGTCTCCCGGGAGCCAAGAATAGTTCGATTTTCTTTCTAGTCATTTCTAGGGCCTGGGTGTCCAGACCTCCGGGTTCCCCCATCCCCCGCCGACCCACGGAGAAAAAAAAATGGGGAGGCCCACAAAGGGGCGCCCAGGACTGCCGCTGCAGAGACCGGCCCCTAGCCGCCTCCCGGACCCTTGCGCAAAAGAGGAGCGCGCCCCGCCGCCCATCGGGGGTTGGGGGAGGTCTGAGAGGGCCGGCGAGCTGCACTAACGCTCAGGAAGTGAAGCTTGTGGTTTTGGGGGCTGAGCTCGGAAGGAGATTAAAAAAGAGAGAGAGAGAGAGGTCTCTCCCGAAAGCAAGATTCCGTTTGAAAACTCTCGGAGCGCGCTGCCCGCGCCCTGACCCCGCAGGTAGGTTTGCGGAGCCTCTTCCGCGCCTCCTGCCCAGGCAGGGGGTGGCCGCAAAGACCCTCAGGGCACGGATCCTGCGGAGGCGTCCAGAGGGCGCTGGCCGGCCCCCACCAGCTGCCCGCTGCTGTGCGGGAGTGGCCCAAGCGCCCGCGGCTGGGTTCGGGCGCAACCCGCTCAGTGGGACTGGGGATTTGGAGAGGGAGCGCGCAGGCGGGATGATGGCTCAGTATCGGAGCAGGATCCACCCGGGAAGGAGACATCTGATGTGAGAGGTCGCCCCGTGGGCGCCTTCGGCTCCCGCCTTCCCGGGCGCAGACCGAGAGGGCAGGCCCGGCGGGCCCGCGTGCGCTGAGGGGCCCGCCCCGCCCCTGGCCGCCAGCTGCAGCGCGAGGTCGCCTTCCCACGCGCAGGTCTCTCCGCCCTAACGCCTACCCCCGCCCCCCAGCCCCGGAACCGGCAAAGCCGGCCAGAGTGTGAGAGAGGCGTGTGTTGGTGGCCCTGGTTGAGGAGGCAGCCTCCGCGTCCACGTTGTTCCCGGAGGTCCCTGCCAGCCCAGACCCCAGCACGGGAGCCGACGGCTCTCTTGCTCCTCATGCGTCCTGCTAAAGGTTATCGCCGATCCAAGCCGCAGCGAGGCCCTCGGGACCACTCCACCCCGTTTCCTTACCCTCCAAGTTTCACGCTTGTTTTAAGAGTTGGCTTTTGCATTTGTAGCTTCTCATTGTCCGGCCAGGGGGGTGCGGGGTGGGAGGGATGCAGGAAAAACTGAAGCGGCAGCTCCCTAGCCCTGGAAGCCAACCCCGACCCAGGCCCGCGCACCCTCACCCTTAGGGGCATTCTGGGAAACGTCGCCGGGGCCCCCGGGACAAGTCCCAGCCGTCTTTTTTCCCAGCCCTATCCCCACTCGTCTGAGGAAGGAGACACAGTAGGGTTGGGGATCTGGAGCAGGGGGCGCGCGCACTCCAAGGTCCGGGCGCCCTAGGACTCGTTTTGAGCCCATAGCGCCGACAGACAGACTTCGGCTCTGCCCTGTATCTTGACCTAGAGCCGTCCCGCAGTCTCGACCGCGCGAAACCCGAGGAGTCCGGCCCGAGCCTGGAGTCCCCAGCAACCGGGTTTTGACCCAGCCGAGGCTTCGCAGAGCTGCTGTGCCCGAGGAGGCTGCAGCTCGCCCGGGAGCCCGGCCCCCGACGCCTCCGCCCGGAGAGGAAGACAGATTGGTTTACCCTAGACCTCCTCGGCCGCGGGGTCCCGCCCCCCGAGCGGCGGAGCTGAGCTGGAGTCGCGGCCCCGCCCCCACCACCCCCCGGGCTCAGGTTTCGACCCGAGATTAGGTGAACTGATTGGGGGTTAATGAGAACGACGCGGAGGACAGCTAGCTCCCGGCTAGGCTTGCTCCCCAACCTTGGCCTTCTGGCCGCGGCCAGCGCAACCTGAGCGCTCGGTTCTCTATCTTGTTTGTACTCAGCCGTCGCTGCTCCACGGACTCCTCGCGCGCGGGTCGGGCTCCACTTCCCTGGAATAAGATTTGGGGTGAGCAGAACGGAAAGCGCCTTTTTTTCCCCCCCGGGGACCAGGTTTCCGAGGTTAAGCCTCCGGGTTCAGGGCGACTCGCGGCCTCAGGACCAACTTTTCCCTGCGTGGGGCAGGAGTGGGCGGCGAGCGGGATCACCGGATGCGAGTTTCTCCCAGGGCAGGCGTTGGTCCTCCGCCGCCACCCCCTCACCTTCCTGGCCCTCTGTCCACCTCTCTCCCTTCTCTGGCTCCTGCTGCCCCCAGTTCTTCTGCTGCCGTCCCCCTCCCAACCCCGTTCTCTGGTCCCGCCTGGCGCGCCCCTGCTCCTGTCACTTGAGTTTGTTTATAGTGGGCTCCTGGAGGCCTGGGCTCCTTGCGCTTTCCGGGTGCTGGACCGCGGGCGCATCCTCAACGCCTAAGCTGATCCTTGCGTCCCAGCGCGCTCTCCCCCGACCCCAAAGCAGAGCCAGCCAGGCCGTGAGTGGCCGAGTAGGGGTCGGCGACCGGTTGGGAACTCCTGCTCCCCGGAGAGTTTGCAGGAGCCGGCTTTACTAGGTTCGGGGAGGGGCCGGGGGCGTGGGCAGGGTCGAGGAAAGGGGCCGGAGCCCGAGCCCCAGGCGGGTTTCACCACTGAGCCGCGGCTGGCGGCGGCAGGCCCGGCTCCCGCCACCTGTCCGAGTGCCACCTGGTGAGCGCGGCGGCGGGGGCAGCCCCTCCTCCCTCGGGCCGTCTGCGCTCCTCCCCGGCTGGCGCTCTCCCTCCGCGTGGAGGCCCCGGCCTCGGAGGCGGCTGACCCACGTTCTCCTTCCCTCTCAGATCTCTGCTGCGGGGCCGGAGCGGAAGGAACACTCGGCGTGACGGTGGGCTGACCGCGGCTCTAGGAACCCTCAGAGCCGAGGGGAGGAAAGCGGCGGGCCACCATGCCGCGCTCGTTCCTAGTCAAGAGCAAGAAGGCTCACAGTTACCACCAGCCGCGCTCCCCGGGACCGGACTACTCGGTCCGCTTGGAGAACGTGCCAGCGCCGGGCCCAGCAGGTGCGCGGAACCCGGGAGAGCGGCCCCCACGCCCTCTTCGGCGTCCTGCTTCCTACTGCGCTGGTTCCTCCCGAGCCTGCTGTCTCGGCGCCTTCGGAGCCGGGAGGTCCCTGATCTCGGGGGGCCGGGGTGGAGGTGGCGACCTTCTCAGCACTCCGGCTCAACCCGGCTCAGCCTCCCTTCTCTCGGCCTCCTCTTTTCAGACAGCGCACCAAGTGCAGGAGAGACAAAGCCGGAGCCCCGGGACCGTCTGTCCCCCGAGTCTCCGCTGACCGAGGCCCCGGACGGAGCCTCCGCGTCCCCGGACAGCTGCGAGGGCAGCGTCTGCGATCGGAGCTCGGAGTTGGAGGATTTCTGGAGACCTCCGTCGCCCTCAGTGTCTCCAGGTAGGCACCTGTCGGGAGGGAAGTGGCCGGACCTTGAGCGCAGAAATGCTAAAGGGCGGTGGAGACCTAGCCCGCTCCGTGGAGGAAGCTTATCCGTGGGTGGGTGGGTGGGGGCAGCGGGGAGGCACCGGGCAGCTCTGCGACCGGAACCCTTTGCCCGCCGCCCGGGGTCTGCTGTCTCCTTCGACGGCAGTGGGACCCTGGCTGCCGGTCCCTTACGTTCGTTTGTGTGGAGCTGGCCTGTGAGAGACGACAAACAAACCATTCGCCAGCAAACCCGACGTTTCTTTCCTGTTCTGATCAGCGTGGATTGTTTGAAAAGTGTTAGGATCCCCAAATTCAGACTCAAACAGACGGAGCCCCGGGCAATCGGAGCCTGACAGATGAGGCGCCGCGCAGGAGGGAGCGGGTCCCTAAGCACAATCTCAGCTCCACGCTCAGTCTTTGCAGGCACAGATTGGGGGCTTGTTTCATTTTTCGTTCTGCAAAGATGGCCCGGCCTGGAGGACCAGCCTGCTGGGTTTCATTTCCAGAGAGCAATCGAGCTTCCCGCACCGGCAGACTGCACGCTGCTGGAGGTGGTGGGCAGGGGCGAGTCTCCGGTCCGGCTGGAGTGGGGAAAGAGCAGACCAGTCCAGTTCTGCCAAAGGCCGGTTTATTTACAAATGACACTGACTCGGTTTGAAAGATCCCCCCCACCCCGCCCATTCCACACTCAAGGAGTTAACCAGAACCGTAGCTCCAGCGGGTGTGTCTGGAAGCCAGTGGCGGGGGGTGGGGGGGGGTTCTTCCTGGGTGTGCCTGAAATGACTGGGCGCCTCTGGAACCCCTTGGTTGGAAACTCGGGGTACAGCCTCTCACTGAAGCGGCCGGCCTGGACGGGAGCGTAGGTGTGTAAGAGAGAACAGATTTCCGAGTGTCTATGCTCTCAGATTTGTGGGGCAACTAGTGTGGTGGGGGCTGCAGCAGGCCGATGATTCAGAAAGCTTCTCCTGAAGAGGGTAGTGACTAGAAGCCTGGCCGTGGTAGCCCATGCCTGTAATCCCAGTACTTGGGAGGCCGTGACAGGAGGCTCACAGGCTGGAGGCCAGCCTCATCAATTTACCGAGGCCTTCAAAAATTTAGCGAGACCCTGTTTCAAAATAAAAAATAGGGCTGGGAGTGTAGCTCAGAGGTGGAAGTCCCCTGGGTTCAATCCCTACACACGATGGTGATTAGATCTTACTAATTGTAAAGTAATTCTCCGAGAAATTCATCCCCCCCCCCCATCAAACTATAACAGTGGTGGGAGCGGATTGTCTTTGGCGGCCCTTTCCCGCCGCCGCTTTGCTGCCTGCGCTAGGCCCTTAATTTGGCGCAATCTGGAGATCTGGTGTTTTCGGATAGATGTCTCAGCTAATCCAGGGCCATGCCTTATTGGTCCTCTCCCTCCTTCATCCTGGATCCCGGCAAGAGAAAGGATTGAGTGGGACCCGTCGGGGCTGGGAGAGCGCGGCGCGGGTGGTGGGAGCCTCCGCGCACTAGAGCGGTCTGGGGCGGTCTGCACCGCGTGCACCGCTCAGCTCAGAGCGCTTGTGGGAGCGCGCTTCCCTTTAGGACGGCCGGGTGTGCGGGTCCCGCCAGAAAAGATGCTCCTAACGCCGAGCGCTTCCTCTGTCTTGGAACAGAATTTACGTGTCCCCTGCAGCGATGCGTTTTTAGAGATCCGTAGGTTGCCCGGCACTGGCCGGCGAGGCCCCAGGGTCCGGTGTGCGTTTTACCCCGGGGCGGCACCTGCGCCCGGGATGTCCCACAAGTGCCGGGAACCTGGGAGTTAGCGCGCACGGGCCCCGCCCCACGGTCTTCCACCTGACCCGACGCCATCCCGTGCCTCCACAGCCTCCGAGAAGTCGGTGTGCCCGTCGCTGGACGAAGCCCAGCCCTTCCCCCTGCCTTTCAAGCCGTACTCGTGGAGCGGCCTGGCGGGTTCGGAGCTGCGACACCTGGTGCAGAGCTACCGGCCGTGCGCGGCCCTGGAGCGCAGCGCCGGCCTGGGCCTCTTCTGCGAGCGCGCCCCGGAGCCCGGCCACCCGGCCGCGCTGTACGGCCCCGAGCGGGCAGCGGGCGGCGCGGGCGCGGGGCCGCCGGGGAGCTGCGGCGCAGGAGGCGGCGCCGGCGGCCCGGGCCTGGGGCTCTACGGCGACTTCGGGCCAGCGGCGGCTGGGCTGTACGAGCGGCCGACGGCAGCGGCGGGCCGACTGTACCCCGAGCGCGGCCACGAGCTGCACGCGGACAAGGGCGCCGGCGTCAAGGTGGAGTCGGAGCTGCTGTGCACCCGCCTGCTGCTGGGCGGCGGCTCCTACAAGTGCATCAAGTGCAGCAAGGTGAGGCTCCTGCGCGCCAGGCCTCCGCAGCCCCGCGCCTGCGTCCCCGGCCCGCGTCCTGCCAGCGCCCGCACCCGCACCTGCATCCCGCGGCCCCTCTGAGCGGCCTTCTCCCCGGCCCCACCCGTCTCAGGTGTTCTCCACGCCGCACGGGCTCGAGGTGCACGTGCGCAGGTCCCACAGCGGCACCAGACCCTTTGCCTGCGAGATGTGCGGCAAGACCTTCGGGCACGCGGTGAGCCTGGAGCAGCACAAAGCCGTGCACTCGCAGGTAAGCGCACGGCCCTGCCCAGGCTTTGGCGCCGCCGGGGAGCTTCTGTTGGTCCTTCGCGCAGCACCAGCCGCTCCGCGCCTGGTAGTTTTCTTCCCGATCGTCCCTAGTCTCCTCCAACCCTTCAATCAGGTCCTCTGGTCCTGATGTGGGTGTGGGGAGAAGGTAGGTGGTAGTTGGCTGAGGCCTTAAAATAGCCTCACATTGATGTCATATCGTGAACCTCCAGTGTGGATCTGAGGGAGGTTTGTGTGCACGGATGCTTGCTGCTGATGCATCTGATTTATCAGCTCTCTTTCTTGGCTTCCATTCCTTTCACCAAATCTGCATTTGACCCCTCCTAACTGAAAAGGTGGGATCTCTGTTCATTTAGGGTATCCAGTAGCACGTTTGCCCTGATATTCTTTCATTCATTCATTTGTAACTATTTGTTACGTAACTTCCAGCTGCCAAGTTCAGGAGGGTCGTGTGGAGTCCTTGACAGGATGCCCCATGGAAAATAGTTTAGCAGAGGGCAGAGGGTAGATAAGCAAAGAAGTACACAAGTAACAGGGGAATGCTTGTTTACAAAACAGTAACTTAAAAGGAGCATGGCCCCTCTCCTCCAACACCCACTGTGCAAGTGGCTGAGGTCTGGGTGTATTAAGGGTGGAGAAGTGTGTGTGAATGGGTGGATGTCACAAATGTTGGGTGGGGATTTTTTTTTTTTTTTTTGCCAGGGGGTGTGGAGGCTTGTGGGTGAAATGTGTTTTTGGTAGAAAAAGTGTTAAAGGGTGGATGTTAAAGGAGAAGGGTGTAGAGTGTGGAGATTGGAAGTAAAGGAGGGGCTGGAGGGTAATTCAGCATCGTGTGTGGGAGGGGAGCCGGGCTTTGGGAACTTCAAGGCCAGCTTAATGGTGAGTAGGGCAGCAGCCTGGTGACCACAGTAGGAGTGCTGCATCTCTCTCTCTGCAGGAACGCAGCTTTGACTGTAAGATCTGTGGCAAGAGCTTCAAGAGGTCATCCACACTGTCCACACACCTGCTCATTCACTCAGACACCCGGCCCTACCCCTGTCAGTACTGTGGCAAGAGGTTCCACCAGAAATCAGACATGAAGAAACACACCTTCATCCACACCGGTGAGCAGAAAGGCCCTTGCTTGTAGGAAACACTCCAGGGCCAACGTAACTCACGCTCTCTAATATTCTGACCCCAGTAGAGGCTTTTTAGATGGAGTTAATCACTGCCTGTGTTAAACAAAGAGATGAATTCTCTGAGGTTCATTCACAGGTGTGGTTCTCCTCAGAGTGGCCTCCTTTTGGGGTTGTGCTGTAGGACCAGCAGGTCAGCGTGCAAGTTCTCCATCATTGGAAAGAATATTTTCCTCCAGTTTAGCAGCTGCTCCAAGCCAGGAGTGGTGGTAAACATCTGTAACTTGGGAGGCTGGACAGGAGGATTGTAGGTTCCAGGCCAGCCTCAGCAATGTAGCAAGACTCTCAGCAACCTAAGGAGTCCCTGTTTCAAGAACAAAACACAAAAAGGGGTGGGGGTGTTGCTCAGAGGCAGCATGTCCCTGGAACCACCACCACCACCACCACCACCACCACCAAAAAAAAAAAAAAAAAAAAAAAGACAAAAACAACAACAACAACAAAAAAGATGGGAGCAGGGGTTCCATCTGCTGCCTCTCCAGGTAAAGTATGAAGTGCTGGAGTCCTCTCAGAGTGTCTCTTTAAATGTTTATCTGGAGATGGAGGACTTTCTGAAAGGTTCCCACCCAGCCTTTGAGGGAGGAATGCTCCTGTGGCCTGAAGGGGGATGGGGAAACAATGGCAAATATTACTAAGCTCTCTGCTAAAATGCATATCTTGTCTTATTCTCACAATAACTCCAAGAGACAGACTTCATTCCTTATCCCCATTTTAGGGATAAGGAAAGTGAGGCACAGAAGGATCAAGTAACCTTCCCGGGGTCATGCTGCTAGCAAGTGGGGCCAGGGCTCAAATTCAGGTCCACCCAACCTCTCAAATGTCTGTGCTCTGGATCTGTTTATCTTATTCTGCTTTCGGATCCTGAGGGTGGGTGGATACAGAAAACTTCTACGCAGTTATTGCCCCTTTCACAATATCAGCAATTTCATGCCCTAATAGTGACAATTCCTGACCTAGTCTAATACTTTCTAGTTTACAAAGTGCTTTCAAACCTATCATTTTATTTGATCCTTCCTGCCACCCCATAAAGTAGAAAGAGCTGCTCTAGCTATCCCGAAACTCAGAGACATTGAATGATTTACTAGATAGAAGTCAGACTGAGCAATCCTGGAGCCACTGTGTGCTCTGGCTTCTAATCCTGGAATCTTTCCTAACACGCTCTATGTACATGGTGGTGTTATTGTTGCTTTTGTTTTGGTACTGGGGATTGAACCCAGGGGCACTCTACCACTGAGCTACATCCCATCCCTTTTTATTTTTTATTTTGAGATAGGATTGTGCTAAGTTGCCCAGGCTGGACTCAAATTTGTGATCCTTCCTGGGTAGCTGAGATTGCTTGCTTGCCCCCCTGGGCGGCCAGCAGGGATTTTGATGTGGGAAGTTCCTGCGCTCAGTTATCCCCTCACTTCCGGGCATGCTTGCTCACTTTAGAAGTTAACAGGACATCTACATAAGACCTACGGTTTCTGACTATTTTATTTCAGAATATGAATATTCATTTAAAACAAATTGCAGTGTGTTCCAAACACCCACCATTGATGTTTATAAATATGCTTGGATGCTATAGATATTCTTATCAGAAAACTTAGGACAAAAACCTACTTTGAGCCAGGTATGGTGGCACACACTTACAATCCCAGTACTTGGGAGGCTGAGACAGGAGGATGGCAGGTTTGAGGCCAGCCTCAGCTACTTAGTGAGGTCCTCTGTAACTTAGTGAGACCCTGTTTCAAAATAAAGAATAGAAAATAGGACTAGGGGTTTAGCTTGGAGGTAGAATGCCCCGGGCTCAATCTCCAGTACTGGAAAAAAAAAAAAAAAAAAAAAAAAAAAGCCTACTTTGATCATGTCCCTTGCCTGAAATTTTCATGTAATTCATTCTTTGTAAGCAAAGGAGGTGTTCAAGACATTTAGCAAAATGCAACCAGGATCTTGACTGAATGAAACATTAACCCTTTAATCAAACATTTTCATTATAACTAGAATTCACTTCTCAGATTTGTTTGATCCTAAATAGATAGGATAAGTTTTGGTTTTGGTGCTAGGGATTGAACCTAGAGA
>PVLC010016896.1:0-34676 GCA_004027655.1 Graphiurus murinus
TTGTCATGCGTGGGCCTTTGGGGAACATTTAAGATCTAGATTGTAGCCACGTACAACACTCATCAGAATTGCCTCACCCCTTTGGTGGAGGCTCACCCTGGCTCGCTGACCCGTGACACTTGCAGGCTGTTCTGCCTGTGGGTTGACCAAGTGCATGGGGCCTCCAGAGAAATGCAAAGGGAGGAAAGCAGGGAGGTGACGGCGCTTGAGGGGGGGTTGCAGGATATACGAGAACTATGTCCTGCAGCTGCAGGTGAGCTCAGTGATCAAATGGGAACAGTTGCAAATGTTTTGAAAACCTAGCCAGGCATGGTGGTGCACACCTGGAAAGCCAGTACTTGAGAGGCTGAGACAGGAGGACCACAGGTTCGATACCAGCCTAAGCAACTTAGCAAGACCCTGTTTCAAAATAAAAAATAAAACATCTGGGTGTGTGGCTCAGAGGTAGAATGCCCCTGGGTTCAATCTATAGTACAGAAAGAAAGAGAACAAGGAAGGAAGGAAGGAAGGAAGGAAGGAAGGAAGGAAGGCAGGCAGGCAGGCAGGCAGGCAGGCTACTCTGACTCAGGATGTTGTAAAACATGATCATGTGAGTCCACTTTAGAACCAACTTTTATTTATTACAGGGAGCTGAAGACCTTATGTAGGTGAAACACCTTGAAATACTCCAAAATTCTAAACATTCTGAGCACTGGCATGACACCACAAGTGTAAAATTACACACTTGGCCTCATGTGACAAGTCACCATCAAAACGCAGATGCACTAAAGACACCATAGCAAATTACCTTGAAGCCGGGCATGGTGGCGCACACCTGTAATCCCAGTACTTGGGAGTCTGAGACAGGAGGATCACAGGTTCAAGGCCAGCCTCAGCTACTTAATGAGGCGCTCAGCAACTTAGGAAGACCCTGTTTCAAAACAAAAAAAAATTTAAAAAAAGGCCTGGGGGTATAGCTCAGAGGTAGAATGCCCCTGGGCTCGATACCCAGGACCATACACAGAAAAATTACCTTCCATGTATGTGTACCCAGTGTATTTAAACATAAATGACTTAAGTGTTTAGAGCTGTGGTCCATCCTTAAGATACCTTAAATATATATACACACTGTTAAATATAGAAAAATATTTAAGCCATCCAAAACATTTCTGGTTCTAGACATTTTATTTTATTTTATTTTTTTTTTTTTTTTTGGCGGTACTGGGGATTAAACTCAGGGGCATTCTACCTCCGAGCTATACCCCCAGCCCCATTTTTTATTCTTTATTTTGAAACCGAGTCTCACTAAGTTGCCGAGTACCTCACTAGGTAGCTGAGGCTGGCCGCGAACCCGGATCCTCCGGTCTCAGCCTCCCGAATGCTGGGATTACAAGCGTGCGCCACCACGCCCGGCTAGACATTTTAGATAAATAATATTCACCCCTTATTGTTATTTCTTCTAAATCTACATTCTATAAAATGAACCTCCAAAAACAGAGCTTTGGACAATTATAGTCATCTTTCTAACAGAGCTTTGGACAATTATAGTCATCTTTCCTCTTACAAAGAACTATTTTTTTTCTTTTTTTTTTTTTTTTTTTAAGGTGCTGGGGATAGAACCCAGTGCCTCACCCATGCTAAGCACATTCTCTCTACTGAGCTCCACCCCAGCCCAAGAACTCTCTCTTAACTCTCTCAGTTCTTCTTAGCCACAGGACAAAACCATCTTAACTTTTAACCTGTGATACCCCCGGGGTTGGTAGTCAAATGTATCATAAATTAATGCCAGCACCAATACAACATTTTGATCACTGTATCCGTTACAGAAAAATCGAGATGAGTTAAAACCATGCACTAACTCTGGCCTAAGGTTTCCCAGGCCATTTAATTATGAAATTCCTCTTTCGAAAGAGACCCCTTATTGTCTGCAATTCAGACTTTGGCGCATGGCAGAGGTTTTTTGTGGATTTTTTTCCCTGAGGTCACCAGTGCTTTCAACCACTGCCTAAAGTGCACCCCGCGCTGATTAACATAGCTCGGATTAACTAGATTTAGCATGCAGCAATCATATCCCATTCAGTGGGGCCCATCTCTGGTGAATCATGGGCATTAATGGCAGTTGCAAGAGCTCAGATATTATATAATCACTAATTACATTCTGTGCAATTAGTGGTGGCTCATCAGTGTGAATCGTTAATGGCTGGCCACCCTGTTCTCCCTGGGAGGAAAGAGACGGCCTGCATAATTTTCTGATTGTATTAGCATAGACACAAACATTATTAATGAACTTTGGCAATCACCAGGAGGCTGGATAGCTGTGACGGACAAAGGTAAAGGCCCCACCTGAGAGGCACAGGCACTTCATTTGGAACCTCAAGTCTGCATTTTTGTGGTTTGGGGGTATGACTCATTCATTCACTGCCCACCTTCAAATAGAAAAGTCACAACCTCCTGGGCAGTCAGCCAATAAAGAACTTGTACACAAGGCCGGGTCAAATAAAGCCAAACATCCTGTGGACTTGTATTTTTCTTAAGTTGGTTTTCCAGAAAGCAAGCACTTAAAATTTGTGGGACATTAGAGGATGAAGCCAGTGGAGGATGCCTCTTAAAAGGTGCAGCGCTTACCTGACCTTTACTTACCCCGCTACATGTTGCCTCAGTGTATCAGCTTGCTAGTGCTGCTACTGCAAAACATCCCAGACTATTAAACGGCAGAAGTGAGCTTCTCACCTGGAGGCTGAAAGTCAGAGATACAGGTGTCAGCAGCATTGGTTTCTCCTAAGACCTCTCTCCACAAAGGAAGTGGGTGGCTTCCTTTGTGGTCTTTTTTTCTGGGCAGGAACATCTCTGGTGTGTCCTCTGTCCAAATGTCCTCTTCTCATAAGGACATCCGTCAGATTGAATTAGAGCCTGCCCGCATGGCCCCATCTTACTTTAGTCACACCTTTCAAGCTCTCTCTCCAAATAGAGTGCCATTCTGAGGTACAGTGAGCTAGAGCTTCAGCAGGACAGAGCCGATCCCATAATGGCCAGGATATTCACAAACTGTGAGTATTCCTACCTAGGACTGGTGACAGGCTTGGACTGAATGAAAGTCTTAAGCTCTTGACGAGGGCTGTGCTTTCCAAATGACAGCCAGCAGCCACATGAGACCACTTATCACATGACCTGGGAACTCAATTTTTAATTTTTTTAAATTTTAATTGACTAGAAATTTTAAACGAATGGCATATATTAAAATGTTTCTGTCAAAGACAACTTTATACATTTCATTTCAACCATTGGAAATGCAATATCAGAAACAAGATGTGCCATAAGTATAAAATACACACTAGAATTCAAAGACAGGACAAAAAAGAAAAAAGTAAAACATCTCATTAATAATTGTGTGCTGAAATGAAAATATCTTAATTATATTGGCCTCAACAAAATACACTTCCAAGATTAATTTTACCTGTTTCTTTTTAGGTTTTTTTTTTTTTTTTTTTTTTTTTTTTTTTTTTGCGGTACTGGGGATTGAACTCAGAGGCATTCTACCTCCGAGCTATACCCCAGCCCTACTTTTTATTCTTTATTTTGAAACAGGGTCTCACTAAGTTGCGGAGTGCCTCACTAGGTAGCTGAGGCTGGCTGCGAACCCAGATCCTCCAGTCTCAGCCTCCCAAATGCTAGGATTACAAATGTGCGCCACCACGCCCGGCTTCTTTTTAGTTTTTATAATGTGACAACTAGAAAATACAAGTTATCTGGCCAGGTTGCACTCTCTTTCTATTGAACAACCCTCTGTTGTTCACCAAGGTTTCATCAATGTATAAACAATTAAAGGTCCAATCTTCTTGTGTCCTCTGCACTAAGATTAAAATAACAAGACCAACCATTTCTTCTTGGATATTATTAAAACTCTCGTTACTTGCCATACTTATAAGTTTTCTGAATAATATTTTAGGCCTTAAAATCTTGTTAAAAATATCAGCTTTTAGAAATCAGGATAATTTTCTCCATAGTCAGAAAAATCTTCCTTGTAAGTTAATCCTGGTTCCTGTGGATTTCTGCCTTTCCTGTTTACCTGTTGTCCTTCCTCAGTTGCTAGGAAATTCCTGGGTAAAGCATCTAACATCCTTTCCTCATTTCTTTCTTTCTTTCTTTTTTTTTTTTTTTTTTTTGAGGCATTCTACCTTCAAGCTATACCCCAGCACCCTATTTACTTACTTATTTATTTATTTATTTGTTGTACAGGGGATTGAACCCAGGGGCATTCTACCTCTGAGGTATACCCCTAGTCCTATTTTATTTTTTATTTGGAAATAGAATCTCACTAAGTTATGGAGGGCTTCATGAGGTGCTGAGGCTGACCTTTAACCTGCGGTCTTCTTGTCTCAGCCTCCCAAGTACTGGGATTATAGGTGTGCACCACTGCACCCCACTCCTTTCTTCATTTCTACTTCACATGCCGAAAACCCACTCTGCTTCCTTCATCTGCAGCATGGAAACGCTAAGAAGGTCCCATGGGGTCTCTAATGACAGTGCCTGGTTGAAGCAGACCCAGCCCGGTCTGCAGGGTGACACTGCAGAGAACCATATTCTAGGGCTTCCTCGAAAGATATCTGAGAGGAGTTTCTTCTAACTGTTGTAAGTAAATCACCTTCTCAAAAACCAGAACACCCAACATTACAGCATTAAAAATTAAAGAAAGCTGGTATGGTGGCACAACCCAGTACTTGGGAGGTTGAGACAGGAGGATAGCAGGTTCGTGGCCACCTTCAGCAACTTAGCAACGCCCTTGGCAACTTAGCAAGACCCTGTTGAAAAATAAAAAGGGCTGGAGGTGTATCTCAGAGGTAAAATGTCCTCGGGTTTGACCCCCAGTGTGAAGAAAAGAAAGACGGAGGGAAGGGAGGGAGGGAGGGAGGAAGGAAGGTAGGTTTAAAATTCAAGTAAAGTAATTGTTTGATAACATGTCGGACTAACCAGCTGTTTGTCTCTAACTCTTGTGTTTGGTTTTGGTTTGTGGTGATGAGAATCGAACCCGGAGCTCCCCGCTGAGCATTTACTCTAGCCCTGAGCTGTACCCCCAGCCTTTAACACCCACTAAAGCAGCTTAACCCCCTATGCCATAAAGATCTACACACAGCAGACAGAACATTGACACCTAACCTCTGATGAAGTTTGTCCTGACACCACCCACCGATCCCTCTTAAAGCTCCAGTTCTCAGTCCAATCCCACTAGGGAATGTCTAAAATTCCCTAAAGAACCAGAGAATTCGTCCAATATCGTGTCCTCACCATAAAACACATGACGAGGGGCAAACAAAGACGTGGCTTCTGCTTTATCTCTTTGTTCTTTCTGGCATCAATCAGCCTTTAGAAATAAAGAAATCAATGCAAACATTTGTGGGAAGGATGTCTTTTTTGAAGATCATTTGCTACCTGTCTTGGGCATGGAATTCACGGAGGATTTCAAAGAGTCTCTCAAGCTTGTTACTATGATAAAAGGAGGACTCAGGTGATGAGTTCAGTTTTGTACACATGTATGTATAGGTATATGTGTGTGTAGTTTAATATTTGATGAGGCTTCCTTTTCACACACACAAGGATTCCCATGTGGGTTTTATTTTTCTGTCCTCTTATTTTTGGGGAGGAGGAGGGGAATACTGTGGATTGGACCCAGGAGTGTTCTAACTCTGAGCTACATTCCCCAGCCCTTTTATTTTTTAGAAACAGAGTTTCGCTAAGTTGCTGACAGTCTTGCTAAGTTGAGAAAGCTGGTCTCAAATCTGCAATCCTCCTGTCTCAGCCTCCCAAGTACTAAGATTACAGCTGTATGCAACCATGCCCCACTTTTCTTTCCTTTAATTGAATGCAGATTAAGTGATGCAGATTGAATCAAAGACAGAAAAATGCATTCAGTCAAAAAAGGAAATAATATTTATATCCAGGAAAGTGACATGTAAGTGTCTGGTCTCATAACATAAAGCAAAAAAAAAAGTTAAAAAAAAAAGGCAACCATCAGAAAATACAAAAGATCTACCTATAAAAACTTAGGAGGGGAAGATATGGAAAGAGTGTACATGAACCAAGTCTTCATTTAATATAAGAAATTCAGTAAAAAATATAAACAGAAAAAAATCAAGAACTAGCAAGAGGTCATATTAAATAGCATCGTAGAAGCTAGATGTGGTGACACACACTTGTAATCCCAGTACTCGGGGGGCTGAGACAGAAGGATCACAGGTTCACAGACAGCCTCAGCAACTCTGCGAAACCCTCTGCAACTTAGTGAGACCCCATTTCAAAATAAAAAATAAAATAGGAATAGGGGCATAGCTCAGAGGTAGAATGCCCCTGAGCTCAATCCCCAGTATCACCAAATTATATATATATATATACACATATATATAATTTTATATGTATAAGTATATAAAATATATTTATAATTATATATGTAAATTATATATATATATATATATATATATATATATATATATATAATTTGGGAGGTTAACTACTAGAAAACAGAAAATCAAAAAGCATTTCGAGTTGCTGAGGTTCTTTGCTTTTTATTGTTGGGTGCTTCTGCACTCTGATTTCCTTGACCCATATCCAAGGATACTTTTAGAATTTTTTCATATGAGGAGAAATAAACTACACTGTGCTTGTGCAGCTCTCGCTTCCTCCCACCATTCTTGTCTGCTCAGGGTCCCCCAGGCTCCCCACCCCGCTCAAATCCTCCTTCTGTCTTTTCCTCTTTCCACCCCACGACTCTTCCCTGGCAACCCTAACTTGACTCCGCCGCTGTCTCGGTGACTTCCTTGTCAGCAGATCCAAAGGACACTTTTCAAGAGTGTTCGCCAGCTCTGTCCTCTCCTCTCCTCTGTTCTGTCGACTCACTCTCATGGGTAATGTCGCCTTTATCCACATGTCAAGCCCACATGCGGGTGATGGACAAGCCAGTCTGTCCCTCCAGTGTGTCAGCGCCCTGACAATGGCCTGGTGAACACCTACGGACAAGGTACACCGCAAACATAACATGTCACCCACACGGTGGCGCATGCCTGCAATCCCAGCACTTGGGAGACTGAGACAGGAGGATCGCAGGTTTGAGACCAGCCTCGGTAATTTAGCAAGGCTTTTAGCAACTTAGACCCTATTTCAAAATAAAAAAATTAAAAGGGCTCGAGGTGTAATGTGGAGGTAGAACACCCCCTGGGCTCAATCCCCAGTTTAAAAAAAGAAAAAAGAAAGAAATTTCAATATGTCTAAATCCCAAATCTCCACCTTTCCCTTCCAACGTATTCCTCACTCTATATAGTATTTGCTATTTTGATAAATGGCTCCTACCTTGTCACCTATGCCAAAAATGAAGGAGTTGTTCTAGATTTCTACTCACAAAGCTCTGAGGACAAACTATACTAAACTAGGTAGGACCCACAGGTAGGAAACCTGAAAACAAAGACAAAAAGACCTTCAAGAAGCAACAAGCATTTAAGAAAAGTAAATAACATAGAATGTAAAAAGCAAAGTCAACAAGCAAAAGAATACCTAAAAAGAAAGAGGTATCTTTGTCTTCATTCACAAATAACATGATTGTATATGGTGAAAATCCAAAGAAATTTACAATCTGCTAGGACCAATGGGTGAAGAGAAGAAGGTTGTTGAATAAGTCTGATTCATGAAAATCTGATTTTCATAACTGAAATCTGTTAGACTCGCAACAAATAATTGAAAAATCCGTTTTTAAGTGTTATTTAAAATAGCATCGATGAATGCAACAAGATATGTGCAAGGCACTTACACTACTATGACATTGCTGATAAAAACTAAAGATCTGAATAAATGGAGAGATGTACTATTTTCATGGGTTAGCAGACTCGCTATTGTAAAGATGAAAACTCTCCCTAAACTCTATTTATTCAATGTGATTCTAATCAAAACACCAATGAGCTTTATTTATAAATCAACAAGCTAATTTTATAATGTGTATGGTAATACAAAGGACCTAAATTAGCAAAGACAATCATAAGAAAAAAAGAATGAAGTAGGAGGACCTACTACCAGGACTTACTATAAAACTACATTAGGATATTGATGCAAAGACATACAAATAGAGCAGTGTAACAAACTACAGTTGAATAATCAGGTGTGGTGGTGCACGCTTGTAATCCCAGTATTCGGGAAGCTGAGACGGGAGGATCACAGGTTCGCAGCCAGCCTTAGCTACTTAGTGAGGTCCTCTGCAAGCCGGGCGTGGTGGCACACGCTTGTAATCCCAGCATTCAGGAGGCTGAGACCGGAGGATCCGGGTTCGAGGCCAGCCTCAGCTACCTAGTGAGGCCTTCCGCAACTTAGTGAGACCCGGTTTCAAAATAAAGAATAAAAAAAAATAGGGCTGGGGATGTGGCTCAGAGGTAGAATGCCCCTGGGTTCAATCCCCAGTACCGCAAAAAAATAAAATAAAATAAAGAATCAAAAATAGGGCTAGGAATGTAGCTAGGAGGTAGAATGCCCCTGGGTTCAATTCCCAGTACCGCAAATAATACTAATACTAATTTAAGTAAATCATTACAGACAAGGTCAAAGAGTGGTCCTTTGATATTTCCCTTCTCCAAGCCCAAAGGTGATTAGGATTTTGTTTGGTGCACGCCTTTTCCAAACATTAGCTATACAATTACAAGTATCTATCCGTCTGTCTGTCTGTCTGTCTATCCATCTATCGTTCTTTCTTCCTATCTGTACCTGTAAGTATAGACATTATACATCTATGTGCATTCTGTGTATGTATGTATACATGCACACAAGAGCCACACAGACTGTTCTCACTCCACAGGGTCTTGCGTTTCCCCCCTTTCTTTCCTTGTCCCCGCATGCTGCGAACCTTCCCTTTTCTAACCTGCGGCTCCGACTGCCTGGCATAGATGCGCCCAGCGTAACCCAACCTTCCCTTTCTGGGTGTGTTCCGCTAGCCCAGCCTGCCTCCCATTACATACAGGGCTTCAGTGGCCGCTGTCAGGCAGGTCCCTTTATAAATTTGTGCAAATATTTACCCAGAGTGGATTCCAAGAAGGACTGCCGCCAAATTGCCCTCCAAAAACATGGTCCCGGTTCCGCCTCGCCAGGTGATTTGTGAGAGTGCTTGCTTCTGCCAGGACGTGCCAATCTCACACATAACATTGTTCAGTTTCAGTGTGGTTGACTGGGAGAAAGAGAACAATGAGTTCATTGCTGTTTCAGTCTCCGTTCTTCCAGGTTCCAGCCAGGCTAAGCATGTTTTCATGGTCCGTTCTTAGGTGCCCATATTCTAACATTCACGGGCCAGGAACTGCAATGGCGTTTTACATGAACCTCATCATTTTCTCTTCACAACCATGGCAGTCATCTTTCCATTGGGGTCACACATCCCTGAGACAATGAGCTTATAAAGAAAAAGGCAAGCTGGGCGTGGTGGCGCACGCTTGTAATCCCAGAACGTGGGAGACTGAGACAGGAGGATCTCAGGTTTGTGGCCAGCCTCAGCTACTTAGTGAGGCTCTTTGCAACTTAGTGAGACCCTATTTCAAAATAAAGAATAAAAATTGGGCTGGGGGTGTAGCTCGGAGATAGAATGCCCCTGAGTAGAATGCCCCAGTACCGCAAAAAATAAAAAATAAAAATTAAAAAACAGGAAGGAAGGGAGGGAGGAAGGAAGGAAGGAAGGATAAAAGGGCTGGGAGTGTAGTTCAGAGGTAGAATGCCACTGGGTTCAATCCCCAGTTCAGAAGGAAAAAAAAAAGAACCCAGATTGTGGTGGGAGTGGTACTGTGTGTGGCCTCAAGGCCATGTTGCCATGCAATTAGGATCTTACTAAGCCGTTCCCCACAGATCCACGAAGGGCTGATAACTCGCCTGGCTCTCTTGCCTTCCCATCCTTCCTTCTTTCTCCTTCCTATGAGATGGCTGGAACCACTGCAGCCAGGATAGCACCATGAGACAACCTGGAGATGGAGCTGAGGTTCTGAGGGAGGTGGAAACCTAGGGCTCTGAGGACACCAGAGAGCCCGTTCTCTTCCACCCTATCCTGCCTCCTTCTGGGATTCTGGTGACTTGAGCAAACCCACTCTGCTTTTCTTTTGTTACTGAGGTAGCTCTGCAGCCTGTGCCCTTGACCCGGGAATAAGACTAAGTCACTCCACCTTACCTAGGTGACAGTTGCCACTCCAAAGGGATAGTATCACTCTCAAAGTCCCCATCTGTGGCCAATAAAAACCGGGAACTCCTCACTCAGGCGACTCTTTCAGGACAACTGGGGTTCCAAGTAAGGATAATTTCAACCTCCTAACAGTAACCGAAGAGCAAATGCTCACAAGAGATGGAAGTAGAAATCGCCTCGCACTGCATAACTTTCTTTATCGATGGCATCTACGCAGACGAGTGTGGACTTATTCAAAAAGAACAATATGACCAATGTTTAAAAACATCAAATGCCGATCCTGGCCTCACCAGGATCAGCCCTGGCATCGCCACTGGACTTCCTGTTGATCTTATTTTTAAAATCACATCATTCCTGGCTCCCCTTTCTTTCATTTCTTGGGCCACAGGCTTACGACAGGCGTGCAATGACGGAAGACACACAAAAGCTTTTCAGCAACGTCGGTGCTGCTCTGAACACGGAAGGAATCATTGGACGAATATTGAATTCCTAGCGTACGTGCCTCTATGCTCGGGGAGAGACACTAGTTAGCGTTATCGGATTTTAGTGACCCCAATTTTCTCCCTCTTTTTTCAGCCATCATGTGGTGGGAGATCTCATGAGACAGAGAAATAAAGTCAGAATGGAGCCACATTGTCACAGCGAAGGGCAGGCGTGCCTCAGTGTGTGTGCGCGCACGTTTGAGATTTAACCTATTTTACATTGAGTTTCATATACTTCAGGCAAAGACTGACTGAATATTCATTGATCTACCTAGCATCCCCAAGTACGCTATTAGAAATGCATTACTTATCTGTATTTTTGAAATGTTGAAATAATTCAGTGTTGATCCTCTGCGAGATAGGCTCGCTACCTTTAAACCAAAGTGACAATAACACCCGAGCCGGCTTCGGTGTCTCTCAAGTTGTGCTCCTACCCTTGATGTCGCTAACAAACCAGAGACCGCCTGTGAGAATCCTGGGTGTCATCATTAAATTGAAAAAGGCCTGAAATATCAAAACCTCACTTCTGGGAGGGAAGGGAAGCGAGATGGTTATTCATGAATCACTGGCGGCCTGCGTGATAAACAGCAGCAGCCTCCTCCTCCTCCTCTTCGGCAGGCTCATAATTTTCTCCTGAAGGTGTTTCACCTGCATGGGAAGAGCAGGGCTGGAGGGATGTCTAGTAAAAGTGATTTTTAAGGCCTCTTAAAACACAACCGCCTGTGTTGCGGTTGCGGGACCCTGCTTTTCGCATACAGCGATGGCCAATTAACCTCAGGAACCTGGGGAGACAGGGCTAAAACAGCCGGCCGTATTTGGCCTGGGGTTCCAGGACAATCTAGTAATGTTAAGAGACAACTAAATAATCGATTATAAGTGAAAGGATCCAGATTTGAGATTTGTTAAACATGAGGGTTCGCTGTGCACATATAATTTCTGCGTATGGGGGGAGAATATCCTCTGTGCCATTTCCGCATAAAAAAGGCTGGTGTGTTATTCGGAATGGAATACAACAGTGCGCAGTGAGCAGCCCAGGCGCGGCTTCTCTGCAGACTTCAGAACGCCCTTCCATTGTTTCCACGAGTTGCTGCTTTTACTGGCGCTGACAGGCACCGAGATGTGACCTGTTGTCGAACAATTTGACTGTTTTCCTCTCTCTCCTTCTGAACGATATTTATAGACTCCGGATTGCATTTGGTCCTGCTTGCCCACACAGTTCTCTGCTTGGGCGTGGATTAAATGCAGATCTGGGTGTTGAAAGGCATTTACATAAGTGCTGTTTGTGAACGTGGAGGCCAGTTCGTCTATTATCGCCAGAACATTTAAATCTTAATGACTGGCATTGTTGTCTAAAAGACGTGTTTTTCCCGCTGAGAAACTGCATTAGATTCAAGAAACGGAGCTCATTTCCATTCTCTCAGCAGTCTCTCTAGAAATGACATGCAGTGCTTGAAACTGTTTATTTCCAAATTCAGGCCTCCCTCGCATCAGTCATCAGCTTCAATTACCAGTTTTCCGGAGCCCAGCCATCAGGCAGTCTGACACCGGGGTCCGGCCTAATTCCCACCTTCTCCAGAGTCAAGAGCATAATGTGCGGATGAAAAGGTGCAAAATAGCCTGGACTTCATTAGCATGCAGGGCCTGGCTGTTCATTTGCTGGCTGCGAATGGAAGTTCTGACGCCCCGAGCTTGCTGCAGAATGAGAAAAGTCCTCTTCAGGGGAGATGAGGTCCTCCGTGGTGAGGAAAGGTCATCAAAAAGACAGCCGCTGCCCTTGCTCCCTGCTCTCCATGACTGCTTATTGATTCCAGGAACACCTCATTACACGCCGGATCAACATATTATTGCCATGTTCTGGGACTGAATTGTTTACAAGTGTCTTTATCGCAGGCAAAGGCCTGCCGGGAGCTGCGTGACTACACTCATTTGGCTGTGACCCGCCAATTATGTGTTATCCGATATGTTGCAGGGGATCTTGATCTTTGCCCAGGTCTTCTCCTGGCATCAACACAGTCCCATTTACTACTTCTTTCTAACCACTCTTTGGGAAAGTAGCCATTAGCCTGTCAGTGTGTAAATGTGTGTGTGTGTGTGTGTGTGTGTGTGTGTGTGTGTGTAATTCTGTTGCAGGAAATCTGAGCATCCTTGCTCCATTACTTGTTATGCATGAGGTTCATAATCATCTGAGAGAAAAATCCTCTCTCTCTCTCTTTCTCATACACACACACACACACACACACACACACACACACACCTACATCCAGAATAAGCCACACAATTTGCCATCAGTATGCACAGCAGAGAGCATGAAGCAGTTAGTTCCAGCTCCCTCTGCTTACATACATGCCCTCCAAGAGAGCTGTCATATTTTATTTGGGCAGAACCACTGCAAACCACTGCACAGGACCATTTTAATCTTTCATTACAGACACTTCTATAGCTCCATAAAAGGAAGAGTGGGATAGCAACTCGATTAAAAACTCAGTAAAGACCTTGTGCAAACCCTCCACCCCCAAAAAGTGAAGATAGAGCCATAGTTTCCAACTGAGTGCAGTCGGCAAGCAGGCTTGATTTATGTCTCCCTCCGCCAGCCACCGCTGACATAACTTCAGCAAGGCTGAGAACTGACAGCTTTCACTTCTTTTTATGAATATTGGTTGGAGAAGGTTTAATGACTCTGCCAAACATTTGTGTCATCTTCGCTGAATACTAAAAGAGGGGCCGTTCCACTTACCTTCACAGTTGCCATCAGAAAGGTGGCTCCTGTACCTATATTCATTTCCAGCAAGTTCCCAGATTTGCGTGGTATTTCTCTTTAAGTGAATTTTCTACAGGAGTGCCTTTTTTCTTTCCAGTTTTAGAGAAGAGTTTGGTAGAAATACAGAGTTCTCTTTATTCTTTCGGAAAGCCCTCAGTCCTGGCTTTCTGACAAATGGCTAACTAAAAAGGGTAAATAAAGACGCCCTCGTCGGGCGCTTCAGGTAATTGGAGTCAGTGGAGAGACGTTGGCTCCACCAAGTGTTTGAGGACTCTGCAAATCATGTAGTATCATCAACCAACAAATAGCCTTTGCAAGAGAGGAAGATACTTAGAAGGATTACTCTTGATTTCTTTTTGGAGACCTGATTGCTCGTGGAGAAGTTTGGTCAAGGGATAAAGATGGAATAAGAAGGGCTGTTTACAAAGGTTCCCATCTGAGAAGCAAGTCTCGGTGTGATTGGGACTCGGAGGATAACAGAAAGGAGGGCTCTTGATAACTCGTAGTTGTCCAAAAGGAATGACGTAAGTCTTTACAAACTTAGAAGAGGTACCGATGTACCCGTGGGAATCCAGTCAATAGGCAATTGGGGATTGAATGCTCTAGGCAGAAAAGACAGCTCCATCTAGAAGCTTCTGCCAATTTTTATAACCAGCTCATCTGTTACTTCAATCATAAAAGAGAATTCCTCTCTCTGTTAGGGCATTAACACCTCATCTTCTTCATGGATTCTCCAAATTAGCGCCAAAAGAGTCTCCTCAATTAACAGGATGGCCAGTAAGCCTAGACTTCCGGACTCTTCCTTATCTTTAGACGTCTCAGGTGCCGACTTACATTTTCTCATAGTTAATGGAAAACACATACATATAGAGCTGTAAGCACCGTGATGTGATAAAATGTTTAGATGACAATTAACCAAAAAACAGGACCTGAGCCGGGCGTGGTGGCGCACACTTGTAATCCCAGCATTCGGGAGGCTGAGACCGGAGGATCCGGGTTCAAGGCCAGCCTCAGCTACCTAGTGAGACACTCCGCAACTTAGTGAGACTCGGTTTCAAAATAAAGAATAAAAAATAGGGCTGGGGGTGTAGCTCGGAGGTAGAATGCCCCTGAGTTCAATCCCCAGTACTGCAAAAAAAAAAAACAAAAAAAACAAAAAAAAAACAGGACCTTGTTTGAAAAGTCATTTATTAGATACAACTTTGTGCCAGGAAACTTTCTAGAAACTTAGCATACATTTACTTACTTATTACTCCCAACAATCCTATGACTTAGGTGTTACCAGTCCCATTTTACAGGCGAGGAAACCTGTTACACACAACTAACAGAGTTTTCAACGTACCACAGCGCCATGAGTAATGCCAGAGGCAGAATTTCAACCCAGGCACAGCCCATCCTCCGCCCGCCTCCTGTAGACCCCAGCATCAGTCACAAATTCCCAAGAACCCAGAAAAGTGCATTTTCTGCATGCCGGACATCAATGCACAGAAACTTGCTGGTTGTGATAATAAATATGTCAAAGCCATCATCTTCGACATATCTGATTCCCTCAGCCATGAAGTGGTCTGAAGCAAGCCTTCTTTGGTTGATATAATAACGAAATTTTTGACAAGAAGGGCAAATCAAGCCATTTAATAAAAAAAGCGGGATGGGGGGAGGGTTGCAGAGAGAACACATCCAGGGAGCTATAGATATGCCCCGCCGGTCAGTAGGAGCAAGGTAGGAAGTCTCGTGAGACATTGCCCTGATATTCTTTTAGTTGGTTCTGCTACAAAAGCAACAGACTGAGCAACACCCTTGCTGGGGTCGTGATGGTTCGTTTTCCCACCACAAGCTACTCTGCCTTGGAAACCTAATGATTCAGAGTCCAGGCGCAATATAGGAGACTGGATTCCATCCACTGGAAACCCACACAAACCTGTTGATAGGTTCTGGAATCTTCCCTTGGCTCATGATTCCATGTTCCCCTGCTGTCCATGAGAATGGCCACCTCTTTCTAAGGCCCGGGATGATGCAGCATTCAGTCCGCTGGACCACTGAGTGGCCTGACTGGAATGAGGAGAGACCCCTGGTCCACAGAGATGCCCCCTCCTCTTCCTTCAGCATCGGTGACCTCTCGTCTTCAGTTTCTTCTGTGAGAAAAACAAGACTCTCATGAGTTAGTTTGCACTAAGACCCAGGTTCACATTTACACCCTCTGAGCCGGGTGCAGTGACACACATCTGTAACCTCAGTACCTTGGAAGCTAAGGCAGGAGGATTGCAGGTTTAAGGCCAGCCTCAACAACTTAGCGAGACCCTCAGCAACTTGAAGAGACCCTGCTTCAAAATAAAAAAAAAAAAATGAGAAAGGCTGGAGGGTGTAGCTTGGGGGTCAAATACCCCTGGGTTCAATTCCCAGTACAAATAATAATAATAATAATAATAATAATAATAATAATAATAATAATGTCTCTTCATTTTAAAAGAATGCAATGCTCGACACAGGGGGACACTTAATGGAGCAGCGGTGGTACTTGAAGGGGAAGCCTTCCAGGTCAGCCATTGCATTCACAGGCACGGGCACCCTTGCATGTAGATGTGTGTCACCTGAGTCCCACCTCTGCTGGGAGGATTTCAGAATTTTTTTCATTTCAGAATATGCAGTTATCCGGGCATGGTGGCGCACACTTGTAATCCCAGTACTTGGGAGGCTGAGAGAGGAGGATCCAGGATCTTGGCCAGCCTCAGCTACTATAGTGAGGCCCTCTGCAACTTAGTGAGACCCTATTTCAAAACAAAGACTAAAAAATAGGGCTAGGGATGTAGCTCAGAGGTAGAATGCCCCTGGATTAAATCCCCAGTACTGAAAAAAAAAAAAAAAAGAATATGCAGTTGAGGTCTCTAGATAAATGTACTAGAAATGAACTCGACTTATCTAGGTCTTAATGCAGGGGCATATGCATGCTGGTCACTCTGTCCCCCGCCCTTTGCCTTCGCATAGATATGCATTAAGCGTCCACCACGTGCTCCAAACTGTTGCAAAAGTTCCAGAAGCTCTAACCTGCATTCTTGTAGGACCAACAATAAGCAACAACAAAGAGGGTCACAAGAGACATTAAATGGGTTAAGGACAAAATAGCAAGTATGTAAACTAAGAGGTGCCCCAGGGGAGCTCAATAGAAGACCCCTTTGGGCCAGCATGGCGGGAGAGGCTTCCCCCATGAAATAAGATAGAAATGTGTCTTGGGGATTTGATTAAGTAGAAAGACAAATGGGTAGGCATGACACACAGCATCCAACTGTGGCTACTCAGTCCCTCCCATCCCATGAAACTCCTCCTACCAAGAGAAGGAACCTACTTCCCCGTCCCCTTGAGTTTGGTCCAACCTTGTGATTTGCTTTGACCAACAGGATGAGGTCAGAATGGTATTCTGGGATGTGGGGCTGCACAGACCTTAAAAGGACTAACAGCTTCCACTAGCTCCTCTTAGAGCCCGTTGTCGTGCCATAAGAAGTCTATGCTAGGCCATGGAATGATTAAAAGCCACGAGTCCAGGCTCTGGGAGCTGAGTGGCCATCCTGGAATTTCTACTTGACTAAGCCCAGCTAGCCCTCCATGGAAAAGTGCCCATCAAGTCCTGCCTGAATCCTTGGCCTACAGCATCGTGGTACAACACACTGTGTTTTAAGCCTCTAAGTTGTGGGGCCCTTGACTAAGCAGCAATCGCTAGACGAGGAGAGCCCACGAGTGAGGAACAGCTTTCCGCACAAAAAGACGGCATACATCAAAAGAGAATTGATGCTTATGGTATTTGGAGAGTCCTAAACTGAGTAAACCAATCTGGCTAGAGCAGCCATTTCAGATTAGCAAGTAGAAGAATACAGACTGATACTCTGGGCCCAAGAAACTTTAGTGCAGGCAGGTCAGCTCCGAGACTATCGGTGTCCTCTGGGGTAGGTGCCATCAGTGGCCTCTCCCTGGCTCCCTGTGCATCAGTGTGGCCCAGTTCAATGTGCAGCCACTAGCACCAGCATTTCATTGCCCGGGAGATTTCTGGGTTTGGGGCCCTTGAAGTTCGCTCTGCCTATGCGACAGTGCAAAGAAGAGCCCTCGGCTAACGACCAAGGGGAGTTGGCATATAAATATCCCAGCTCAGAGCGGGCATGGTGGTGCATGCCTGGGATCCCACACTTAGACAGGATGATTGCAGGAACTGCGCCAGCCTCAGCAACTTAATGAGACCCTGTTTCAAAATTTAAAAAGGGCTGGGGGTATAGCTCAGAGGTAGAATGTTCCTCAGTGCAATTCCCAGTAACACACACACACACACACACACACACACACACACACACACACACACAATCAGCTCAGATGGACTCACTATAAGGCAGATGCCCTACACTATTTCTCAGAATTCTCCAAGTAGAATTAAATCCCGGTCACCTACAGCGGTGATGTGCTGTAGACTGCACCTTAATGGCCTCCTTTCCTTCGTTGTCTCTCAACCCTATTTGGTGTTTCCTCAGATCACCTTCCAAAAAATTGCTTGCTTTTAGAGAAACCCGAACTAATATACTTCTATTTTATAGTTAAGAAGAATAAAGCTAGAAGCCAGGTGCAGTGGTGCATGCCTGTAATCCCAGTACTTGGGAGGCTGAGACAGGAGGATTGCAAATTCAAGGCCAGCCTCCGCAATTTAGGGAGACCCTGTTCCAAAATAAAAAGGGCTGGGGGTGTAGCTCAGAGGTACAATGCCCTTGGGTTCAATTCCTAGTACCACAAAAGAAGGAAAGAAGGAAGGCAGAAAGGAAGGAAGGAGGGAGGGAAGGAGGGAGTGATAGGAAGTAGATTACTCTGACTGGGTGCTGTAAGAAAATGAACCAAAATATACAGCTTTTCAATCAAAATGGGAATGTATTTGTCTCCACAGAGCAATCCAGAGTGGGAGGGCAGACTCTGCTCCCGGAAGTCATCTTAGTAACCCAGGCCATCCTGGGAGGCTTTGCCATTCTCAACAGACCATCTTCATTGGCTTAATTCCCAAAGCACAACCCCAGGAAGGAAGAGAGAGGCACACGCAGGAGATGGTAAGGACTCGCATCACTCTGCTTCCGCGCCATCGGTGAGAACCTGGTCACCTGGGCCACGTCCAGCTGCAGAGGAGGTGGGCAGTGCAGCTCAGCTGGGCAGCGCATGCCCAGCAAGAAGACAATAAACTGAGACGGGGGAGACAGGAGGCTGTGGCAGAGAGAGACTGGGCAACTGTCCACGTGCCTGCAACTGTACTGCCCACTGTTATTTTTTTTTTCTTACTTTGATTTCAACTGGACCATAGCGGGTCTCAAATGCCACGCTGAAGCATCTGGTATTCTGCTGGCTCCATCTTTCCTCATGGCGGTGGCAGCAAAGCAGAATTAGGCCTTGGAGCTCCTCTGAGGTTATGTCTACGGAATCGGACTTTCTGACCAAAGCAAAGAGCATGGGAGGCCCACAGTCCCTATCACCCAAAGCCCTGGGCCACGCTATTCCTTGGTACAGATTCTTGTGTGTGTGTGTGTGTGTGTGTGTGTGTGTGTGTGTGTGTGTGTGTGTTGAGAATTGAACTCAGGGCATTCTATCTCCAAGCTACATCTCCAGCCCTTTTTATTTTGAAACAGGATCTCATTAAGTGGCTGAGGTCCTTGCTAAGTGGCTGTAGCTGGCCTTGAATTCCAGATCCTCCTGTCTCAGCCTCCCAAGTACTGGGATTGCAGGTGTGTGCAACCATGCTCAGCATCTTGGTACAGATTTTTAAATGGCACCCCTCCGCCAAGGAACTTTACTCATACAGAAGGGTGGCTTTAAAAACCTTGCAAATCTACACTGGCAATGGTGTGTAGCGTGGCCTAAAGGTACTTGAAGCTCAACCTGGCTGGTTGTAATCCTGCCAGGAGAGGGAGCGCAAAGAACCAGGAGGCTCGCAGACATCCTTGGGGATCGGAGACATTTTACAGTCATCCCCGAAGAACCTGGACTTGCTCCTGTGGCTTCCAAATACCCACAAACCAACAAACTGCTTCTTTTTGAACCCAGGATCAGGGATGGAGGGGCTAGAAAGCTAAGCACAATTCGTTTCAATATTAAAATAGAGGAAAATGAGAGGTGTCAGCTGTTTAAGTGGATCCTACTCCTACCTTTTCATATGCTAACCTGCAATTTTCAACTCAATTTTTATAGCCTTGGGTTTAAGTTGGCCATATACGTAGAAATCATTTTGTTAGTTTGGTTGGTTACGTATGTGGGGGGAGGGGGTACTGAGGATTGAACCCAGAGGCATTCTACCTTTGAGCTACATACACCCTCAGCCTTTTTTCTTTCTTATTTTGAAACAGGATCTTGCTAAGCTGCTGAGGCTAACCTCAAATCTAAAATCCTCTTGTCTCCACCTCCCAAGTACTAGGATTAGGGGCACATTCCACTGCACCCAGTTTAGAAACTGTACTTTTTAAGGGCCATGGGAATAAACAAATTGGAAGAATTGCTGAAAGACTCTGTTTAATGGATCTGCACTGTTTGTGCCTCTCAAATTCTGGGCTGGGGTATAGCTCAGTGGTAGAGTGTTTAAGCATAAAGCCCTGGGTTCCATCCCTAGCACTTAAAAAAAAAAAAAAATCACCTTTCTCCTTATAGAGATTGTCCTGAGTCTTTAAATCATTACTCTTTCCAATGGCCATTCTTTAACTTTCCCCAAGATAGGTTGGAACTTGCCAAGTTTATGTTGTTATCGAACAACTCTTACTATATTCCCAATATATCTAGTACATGTGAGCATGAAGAGCCATTTCCTCTGATTTGAGCTCTCTACATGGGAAGATGGAACTCTGGATTTTATTCCTACCCCCCCAACAATTTCTTGTTATTCTCAACAAACTCCCCCCCCCAACATGTAGACCTCAGTCTCAGTAGATTGTGTTAAAATATGTGTCTAATCACCAAAAAAAAAAAAAACCCAAGCATTTATCAGGATAATCCTTCCAAACTCATCAACTTTAATGATATCCAGACGGCTTTTCTGGAGAGGGCTCATTAGCAGGAAAAAAAAAATTCTTAGAATTTTCATATTCTGTGATTTTACTTACAGAGTCAAAAATATAATCAGAGTCCCCTGCCTTCTTGTTTAATAGCCATTTTCTGCCCATATACTGCTTTGAAAAATAGTCAAACAAATGTAAAGAAGATAAATATGGAGCATAAAGGAAGTAGCGCCGAAGGGGGCAGGTCGTGTGCATAAAAATGAGTAACGCCAAAGCCGCAGATTAAGACACTGAATGTGGGGTGTTTAAAATTAGAATGGCTCCCCAAAGAATTGATAATGTTCCATTTAAGAAAAGAAATGTTTTCAGATCGCTCCCCAGACCAGAGAAGTCTGAATCAAAGTCAGAAATTAATAAAAGGATGCAGACAGAGACCCCCCCCACGCACTATAAATAACAGAGGTGTGTTGTATGCATATAAAGGCCTGCAAGGCCCTGTGGGGAAAATGTAATGAAATGCAAGAAGAAAATGGTAAATATAGAAATGAATGTGCCTGGCAGACATGCTATTGTCCTATTTGTGTGACACAATGACTTGTTTTCTGGAAAAGTAATTTTTCAATTGAGTCCAGGCACGCATTGTGTTCGTGGTAAAGTTGTGTATTTAGACCTATAGCCTGAAGGGTTTGCCTATCTTGAAAGCTCAGTGCTACCCGGGCTCATTAGAGTACAAGGACAAAACCCAGTCATATTCCTGCTTTGACACTACTCGGAACTTCTGGGTCGTTTTCAGTGGCTTCAAGTACTTAGATTGTCAGCAGTATGGGAAATAGAAAGCAGGATATTGAATGTGCAAGGTGTATCCATGAAACATGTGCGAATGTATAGAGAGAGATAAAGACCCTCTTCCGACATCCTGCTCTATTGAAGTCGCTGCACAACAATTCCAGGGCAAACACCGATCTGTAGTAAACAGAGCCATAACGTGCAGGTTACACGAATTAGAGCAGTCTGAGTCTCATTCAAGATCAAATGATCCCTTCCCACTTTCTAGCAGGAACCGGCTCTGCTGGGGTGGCAGAAAGATGAAAGGACATAATCACAGCCAGGAAATCTTTAGCATTAGAGACAGGGATAGCAAGGGGTGTCTAAACCTGGGGCTGTTTTGACACATGACGGCATGGCCCCAGGAGTGCCTCCTTCCATGCGTCTCCCAGGTACCTTGTGGGAAGCTGCTTTTAGGAAGAGGTGACACCTATGGGGGTGAAGGTAGGAAGGAGAGAGTGTAATCAAAGAGGAGGACTGCTAGCCAAAATCACTTAACCCAGTGTTCTGGTCATTGCGCTTGTGTTTGTGTTTGCTTTGGGAATAAGCAATACCTGGGTATGGGTGAGAAGGTCAAAAGTCCAAGAAGCAATGGAGTGGAAAGCTGGTCTCCCGCTAGCCTGCTACCTGGGTTCCTTTCCAGTAGCAACCTCCAAGAGCCCTTCCTTGCAGACTTTTCTGTGTACAAATCCAGCCCTTCAGTGTCAAGAGTTAAAAAGAAACTGCCCCCACGCGGAGCCAGTTGCTTCCCTTTCTGCAGGTTCTTTTTTCTAGCCCCACACCCCAAACTGTGTATCTCTGGGTCTCTAATAGAGGACCTGCAGACACCCTGAGCACCCAGGTTTTTTTGTTTTGTTTCGTTTTCCGGGTTAGGGTTATTAATGATAATGACTTTATTTTACACATTGTCATCTGCTGATGTTGAAAAGATAAGAAGACATTTGTCAGAACCCAGGCCCGCCTGCGGCCCTCAGAGGACTCTGGGAGACCCTGCCAAAACGCTTCCAAACTGAATAGTCATTGGGCTGCCAGATAATTCAGAAACTATTTGTATGAGCTGTTTATCAAATTATTAACCGCACAGATGTTGTTTGGTTGAAGAGCAGCTGAATCCCCTCTCTGGCAGCCGCGGAGACAAAGGTCTCCAGGAATAATTGAAGATGTGCACGGAATATTAAATTAATTTACTGCTCTTAATTCTTATGCAAATTCTGACCTCTGATGGCGCCTATCAATTACCCCGCGCGCAGTGAAAGCGAAGGCGACAGTTTCTTTTCTTCTTTGCCCCCCCCCTTTTTTTTTGAACTCGAAAAAGGAAATATTTGCAATAAGCAGGCAGTAGGAGCACCACCGTCACTGGAATTATTTAATTGAATCTCCAAGTTTTCTGGGATGCCCGTGGAGAATAAAACCCCAGGATGCAGGAGAGGGGGCGGGAGGGGTGCAGGGGGCGGAGGAATTTGTTGGTTTGCCTACACACCTGCGGGCGGCGGGAAAATAGCGCGGCCGGCAGGGACAAGTGAAGTCAAGTTAAACCTCAGCGCGCGGGCAGACTCCTCCGGCCTTAGCGCTCCGGTGAGCTCCGCGTCGGCGCCGGCTTTTACCAGGGCTGACCATTCGGTTCCAGCACTGCGGCTTGGAAGCGCGTCTGCGCGGCTTTTCTGGACCGCGGCCCGCCAGGTCTCTACCCGAACTCTGACACTCACTTACTTGTCTTCTAAGAAAGGGTTTTTAATCAGTCTCGACAAACCCCAACCAAGCAAATCAATGTGTTGTTGTTCTCGGTTTGAAAAATCAAACCAGTGCGCTGCACCCTCGTGTTCAACTCTCCTGAAATCCCGGGTGGGCCGAAATGAGGTGTCATTGTCTCCGGCGCCGAGCGCGGGCAGCCCCCCGGTTCCCAGAACCCGGCAAGCGCGCAGGCTTTTGTCTGCGCTCGTGGCTGAAGGCGCTGCGCGGCTTCTGCGCGCGGGCGCTGGGTCGCCAGACCCGGGTCTCCACGTCTTTTCATCGCGTTTCTAAGAAGGAAAACCACACCCGGCGCACAATGTCACCGGCCCGGCCCGACCTCGCCGGGACCTCGGCAGCCCGATGATGTCGCCGGCGGCCCCCGGCGCAGTCAGGACGCGCCGCCTTTCAGCTCCTCGGGGTCCTCACAAAAGCCAGACAACAATATCAATTAATCATGCAGCGGGCAAACAAGGCGATTTATCCCGCGACAAACAGCCCCACGGAGAGCCGCTGAATGGGCGTGATTAGCATGTGAAAAGGCGAGCAAAACTCCGCGCTTCCCCAGCTAAAGAGCAATTTGATGGGGCTGGGATGGGGAAATTACTTGATTAGCGTCCGTCGGCGCCGAGCGCGGCCGCAGCCCCTGCGCCCGGAACCCGACGCGGGAACAAAACGCGCTGGTAAAGGCCGCGGCGCCGAGGGGGCGCGGGGGTGGGCGCGGACGTGACCTCGGGGGGCGCGGGCACCGGGGCTGAACGGCTGCCCCGCCCCGGGTCAGTGGCCCGCGCTGGACAGGAGCCGCGACCATCGGCTCCCGCTGCCCCGGCCGGGGGCCCGAGCCCTGGACGGGGCGGACACGGACCCCCACACGCCCCGAGGTGGAGGTCGTCCTAACCCAGCGCGCTGCTCAGGCGCTGGCCCCGCCAGAGAGCGAGCGAGCCCCGCGGAGGCCCCACGCCGCCCTCGGGTCCCCTCTGCCATGCGTCCCCAGGGCGCACCCCGGGCCGAGTAGCCTCGGGCGGAGTGGTCGCGTATGCTCTGCGGTTCGGTTCGCGCAGGAAATGAACCTTGGAGCCGGATAAGACCGGTTTTCCCGCACCTCCGAGTGGAACCGCTCGGCTGCAGCCTTTTGGGAAAGCCGCGGCGATGGGACTTGGCATTTGGCAAGCAAGGGTGCGCGGATGCGGCCTCCGCCAGCCCTGGGAGGGCGGCGGGCGTTGGAAAGCAGCGCCCCAAAAGCAGCGGCTGGAGGCTGGCGGGGCCGCGCGGATGGAGCCGGTTCGGGGGCTCTCCTGGGCTCCCCCACCAAGGGCCCGGCCCGGCGGCCTGGGATGGTGGCTTCGCCGAGTTCTGCGCAGACCCACACCGCAGCGCCAAAGGTCGCTGGCCCCGATTTGGGTTTAGGTACACCCGACCCTCGCGGATAGACTTAAAAAAAAAACCAAAAAACTAGGATTGAACTCAGGGGCGCCCTACATCTGATCTACACCCCGAGCCCTATATTTTATTTTGCTTATTCTTTATTTTGAAACAGGGTCTCGCTAAGTCACCGAGAACCGGCCTCGAACCTACAATCCTCCGGTCTCGGCCTCCCAAGTACTGGGATTACAGGCGTGTGTCACCGCGCTCGGCTTGTGGATAGGCTTTTATTTGAGGCGAAGAACAGCATTCTAGAGAAAGGCTCAGGAACCACGCGGATGGGGGTCCGCGGGACAAGGCCGAGGGTTCTAGCCTCCGGCTCCCCCGCCAGTCACCCCAACCCAGGCGGGCACCCACGTCGTCCCCGCAACCCGCGACCGTGCTCGGGCTCCAAAGCCAGTGCCCGCCCAAGAGAAGGGAACTTCGTTTCCCACTCGCGTTGCGCCTGGAACCTTCCCCCTGGGCCCACGCCCACAATTCCCTGCTCCCTGGCTCCTCCCAGTGCCGAGGAGGGGGAAAGACCCCCACCCGGTCCCCGAGGGCTCGGCCTAACCCGCTCCAGTTCTCCCGAGCCACGGAAAGAATCCTTCCAGTTCACCCCCGAATAGGAATGTGCGGGTGAACCTCCGGGATCCCGCCTTCAAGTTACCCAGGAAAGACAGAACCTAACGCGGCCTCGCTGAAGTGCATCCACACGAGTGTAATAAATATTTCAACGGGAAAGGGAGGGTGGGTTTCAATGGGCAGGTTTGGCAAACCCCAGGCCACTTTAAATACACTCTGCCCCGTGGCACAAAAGAACCAAGGAGTCAAACTTGTTTTGTGTATTTTCTTTAAAAGCGGGGAGTGGATCGTCCCATCCAGCTGAGCAACTGTCACCTAGTTGAACAGTGTCAAGGAAACCGCAGTAAGTGATCAACTTCAAAGGGCTTAATTCTTCCTGAAAGGTGTGTGGTCCGCGGCGCGGGGCGGAGCGGCGCAGCTCGCCCTGTCCTCTTTACCTCTGGACCCCGCGCAAAGCACCTCCGGCCTCTCTGCCTCCTAGCCCGACTCCAGGAGCTAGCTGGGGATCCCGGTTGGGCGCCAGCTATAAAAACAGAAAGGGGTGACGCGGCGGGCAGGCCTGGAGCGCGCACCAGTAATCAGGGCGCCTGGGCTGGGCGACCGAGGCACACCCTGAGCCAGAAGCCCGGAAACTTGGAGGGTGCGCGCGGGGCTGCGGCGCCCCAGGTTCTCAGCCGTCTCCAAGAGCGCAAACCCCGCAGGCGCCCCGGCAGCACACATGGACCTCTGTCTACCGCGCCTGCCGGAATTGCTTTGCTCTACACGAACGCGCCCGGGGCTACTGGAAGCGCTTCCTTAGGGTGGCTGGGGCTGTGCGTTTTAATTCCAAAGCCAAGAGGACGAACCATCTCAAAGTGGACGGGCCCTCGGGAGGGGGCAGTGGCTGGGAACCGAGCGGCTGGGCGCGCTTGCCTGCGGAGTGGCCGGGCGTCTCCCACCGAGAGCGAAGGCTCGGGCTGACTTTGTAGTTATTTTTACAAGTTCTGCCCGGCCGGTGCCCATGGTATGGCCCTGCAAAGCGAGAGAGGCCTCTGCAATTTATTCCAATGGGCGGTTTTTAAGAAGCTGGCAATTTGAGCCGGCTGGGTGTTATTTAGTGCAATATGAAATCAAATGATCCTATTTCTCAAATAACAGTGTCTGTGAGGAGAAGCGAATTCTCTGAAAGGGTAATTGTCTGCTGATGGTGTTCCCCATTATACCCGATCTTGGCCTAATGGTGTTGGGCGGCAGGGCGAGAGCGAGGGTGAGATCAATGCGCGGTGCCACCCAGCGCCCGGCCACGTCGACGTCTGGCCGGTGTCCGAAACCGTTCGATTTGACAAGGGTCTTGCAGACAGGAGAATAAAACGAACTCTTCCTCCTTTCTCAACTTTGGAAACCCCAAGTTTCCTGGCCTCATTTAGTCATAAGTAACGAAAATCAGGAAAATAAATCCTTCTTCGGCGCCCAACCCCATGTTTATTGAGAATGCAGAGTCCTGGCTTCCCCAGGGCACACTTGGGTCTGAGACCTTCCTAGCCCGGTTTCCGGAATTCAGTTTTAATTCCTGGGGAAGGGATTGCGTCCACCAGGCACGAGGTGTTTAAGCTACAGTGTGTAGCGTCTCTGAGAGAAGGAAGTTGGCCTACACTTTTAAATTGTCCTCCGTGGGTCTGGCCACGCATGGCTGTTGGCAGAACGAGATATAGGGCTCGGCTTGTGTCTGAGAGACACGCACAGGCGGAACAAACCGAAGGGATGATTTTAATAACAGCGGCACCCTGAAACCCGTGCATAGGCCTTGGGCGTGTTGAGTGCCCCAGGAACCAGCGCCAGCGTCGGTAATACCGGCGCCCTTTCTCCTTCAAATGATTTTTGGAACCTTGAGCGGGGTGTCCTCCTTAGAGCCTGTGGTCCTGGGATGGCGGGTGGGGTCGCACCTGGAAAAAGGGCCACCAGGTTTTAAGCCAGCTGGGCCAAGGGTGCGATGGGGCTGGGGGCACTCGCCCTTCATCTCCCAGTGAGGACCCCCCCCCTTCCCTAAGGAGGGTTTTGTGTGTAGCAAATATCCTGAAATTGGAGTCACAGCCTACAGCCTTTGCTAATATGGGGCAGTTCAGGTCGAACTTCTCAGAACCAATGTGTAACTTCTGCTCTAGCTGGGCACGTTTATTTCATTCTCTTTGGGTGTTTCCTCTGTGTGTGTGTGTGTGTGTGTGTGTGTACACTATATACTATATACACACAGCACGCATGTGTTTCCATACTGTGACCTCTTTTTACAAGCCTATTTCCTTGTTCATGATTTTCCTCCTTCCTCGGTGCTACTTCCACATACTTGAAGAAACTGCGGAGGAAATGGTCCCTGCTGCCGGTCCCAGGAGCTGGCCTAGGCAGCGTCTAACCCAGCGGGAGCCCAGGGCGCCGGCCACCAGGCGGCGGTTCCTGGCGCTTTCCCCGCCGGCCTCTGGTTGGAGGAAAGCTGGCAGCTTGGTTCCCGCCCGCGGCAGCCCCTTCGGCATACCATTTCTATGCTGGAAATCCAATCGGGGGGCGTCCTGGATTCGAGGGTCCCCTGGAGCCCTGACCTTGGCGCCTTGATTTTACCCTTCCAGCTTTGAGTCCGAACAAAACCCCGGGCGCAGTTTCCTAGGGTCTTCTGGGGACCCCCCTAGCCCCGCCCGGGTAAATGCTAGGCCCCAAAATGCGGTCAAGAAACAGGAGGCGACACTCCTTTTGTCCCGGGGTGACCTCTCAGGCCCCCCTCTGAGGCTGCTGTCCCCCGCGCGGACCCGGCGCTCGCCTCAGGTGCAAAACAGACGCCTACCTCGCTCCGGGCGAAAGTGCGCGGCGGCCGCCAGGACAGCCTTTACCCAGCGCGGCCGGAGCCCACACTAATCCAGGGGAAGCAGTGGCCGCGCCTGGGTGTCTCGACTGGACCCTTTGAGGAGGAAAGAGAGACGGCTAGAAGTTCCCCCAGTAACCTCAGTGCATTCGGAATCCCCGAGCCTCTGCCCTGCGAGGCCCCGCGGTTTCGGGCTCTTGTGCGAATGTATACGCCCCACTTCCCTCCCATCGTGCGTGAACCCCGACTGGTGTGAACCCCGCTAGCCACTGAATAGAGACGGGGTCCGCAGGCTGGGCCCGGTCTGCAGGAAAACCAGCTCACCATAGAGGTGCGTGGCGGGCGGGGGAGGGAGGGACAGACCTAGCGCTGCAAGGCCCTGTGTCCCCTCTTTCCCGGGATCTTGGGGTCCCAGAAACTCTCTAAGCCTCTCTGTGGCGCAGAGAAGGGGGGGGGTTAAAAATCTGCTCTTCCTCTGTCTGGGGCCATTTTCCAGCCCCCTGGGCTCTTTTGCAGCGGACCAGACGGAGCCCGGCTCCTCCACTCCAAGCCGAGCTGCGTAGAGCCGGCACCTCCCCCCCCCCGCGGGGCACCCTTCCCCCACCCCACCCCTGCACCCTCCCCTCCCCAGACCCACTGACCTTGGGAAGGCGCAGACCCGCGATCGCTGAGCTTGGCCAGGCGCTGCGCAAGGGAACGGCGTGTCTCCACGCAGCCTAGACCCGCTAGCTGGTCGGCGTCCGCCCGGGCGGCGGGGGAGAGCGTCCCCTCCCCCATGCCTTATAATTTAATCACATGCGATATTAAATGATCAAGCCGCTCATTAATCATCACGCCAGTTATTGGGACTGAACGCGCCGCCGCGTGTCTTGACAGCCTAGAATGGTTCTCGGGGCCCGGCGCATCTGGGTTTGGGGGATGGGTGCCTCTACCCACTCCTGAGAAGCACCGCTAGCCCCACGCGGGCTGAGGGGACCTCTTGCCTGGAAAAAGATTTGGAAAAGCTCAGGCTGGGCTTCAGAGTTAGCTGGAGGGTTTGTCAGAAGCCCAAACGCATCCCTCCCCGGCCCCTTGCCTGAGTATTTGGATTTTGATCAGGATGATTAAGACAGCCAGTAGTGTATAATCAACATCTTAATTTGCAGTTTTTCAGGAAGGTGAATTCGATCGATTCTGTACATCTTCATTACCCACTGTGGATGGTGTGAAGTTAAATGCGTTTGAAACACAGATGGAGCCAGATCACTGAAAGTCATTTCAAAGGATAACTTTCCCTGATTCAAATGGAACTCCCTCATCTTTTGCATACTACAAATGCGAAGAAAGGAAAATAAAGATTTTTTTTTAATTGAGGGGTGGAGGTGGTTCGTTTTAAAGATAATCTGTGAGTTTTACTCTAAGGTCCTTAGAAGCTGGTTTCTTTTCTAGGGTTTTTTTTTTTTTTTTTTCCTTTTCCCTATTTCTATTAGGTGGATCGTTTTAAATGAATAAACTAATTAAAATTAAGTTGTTATGATTTGATTCTACACAATAGAAGAAACGATGCTCGTGAAAGTTATTTGGTACAAAGGAGGCGGATGGTTTTCAGACAGACTCTAAAGCAGCAGTAGAACAATCCAAAAAGGAAAGCACCCCTCCCCTGGAGGGCTGGGGTACAGGTAAACCTGTTGACTAACATTTTTAAACACCTAATTTGAAATTAATCTTTATGTGAAATGTAACTCCCACTTTTACTCTCTTCCCACCTTCACATAAGCCAAGGCTAGAGGTGTCAGAAAGCCAGTTTCCAAAGGAAAGGATTGCAAACCTAGCTTAACTGGTTAGCAAAGTTTTGGGAACAAATCTTAGCTCCAGAGGAATTGTTTTTCCTTTCCAAAACATAAAATAAAAAAATCAACCTATGGCATGTTCAAAATTCTCAGCGGTTCCATTGCATTTAATTTTCCTACTAGACTGCGTGATCAATTTACTAAGCAAATAAAGTACATAAATCCTGACCTCGTGATTATGTGTTATCACAGAATATCATCAATAATATTAAATGTGTCCAAGAGTATTCATGAGATGTTTTCTCTCCTATTAGTCTGCTGTCTGAATTTTTCTGCCCTGCTCACTAATACACAAAGAGATAGGTATCAAAACTCAACACACACACACACACACACACACACACACACACATTCCTGCTAGGTGAAATTCATAAATCCTACAGAAGCTAGCGGGAGGAGGGGGGAGAGGGGCGGGGCCATAATATGGTGTGATTTTTTTTTTTTTTTCACAAGCCAGTGGAGAAAAAAATACCTTGCCTATCTTTATCCAGGCCTGTGTATGTTCTGCAATGACAGGACACTTGGTGTCAGGGACTGAGATCGCTTTCCATCCCAGGAGCTCTTTCTAGTTAAAGTGGGCATAAAAAAATAATAATCATATCTAAATACTTTGTTTTAAAACTGGAGACTTTGACCATAATCCAAATTATCCAGACAGCCTGAGTTAGTGGAATTGTAAGTGTCTACTTTGCAAATGTAGAATGAGGATCATGATTGGGTGAGAAGCTTTAAAAAAAAATTTGTTTTTTCCTTTGGTACTGGGGATTACATTCTACCTCTGAGCTACACCCCCAGCCCTTTTTATTTTGAAACAGAGTCTTGCTATGTGGCAAGCACTCTACCATTGAGCTACACTCCCAGCCCCATGGAAGGTACTCTTGACTGGGGGTCAGCTCAATCCCTACCCTTAGCTGGGTGACCTTGGACAGGTCACTCGCCAACTTGAGCTGAGTTCCCCCAGAAGCCTGAGAGAGCCAAAGATTTGGGTGCAAGTCGATTTTTAAAGGCTGGATGTCAGGAAGCAACACAGTGTTTTCCACAAGTGGACACATCTGTGTCTCCTGCTCATTTATTGTGCAATGTCACCTTGCACACTCTGCTGAGAGGTGGACTGTACTCCATCCACTGACTATGGCTGGGCCCCGTGACTGCCCACAGGGCACAGCAGAGATGACATGGTACCAGCTCCAGGTGTGCGCGTGGACTGGCCTAGCAGCCTCCATTTCCTGTCTCTTGGAACACACCCTCTCAGAGCCCAGTGCCATGCTGGAGCCCCTTGGGGAGGGATCTGCTGCTAGCCCCTGTTGAGCTTCCAGCAGGCTGCCAGCATCTGCCACCAGCTTTTGGAGTGAGTCATCCTAGCCTGTTCAGGCCAGATGAGCCTTCAGAAGGCTGCGATTCAGCCACATCTGGCTGTCACCACAAGAGACCCAGCAATAGCTTTACATTTCAACTTGGTTAGGCTGTAGTGCCCAGTCATTTAATCAAACACGAATCTAGGTGGTGCTGTGAAGGGTTTTTGTTGTGGTTTTTTTGTTTGTTTGTTTGTTTTGTTTTTTGTGGTACTGGGAATTGAACTTAGAGGCATTCTACCTCTGAGCTACACACCCAGTTCTATTTTATTTTTTATTTTGAAACAGGCCTGAGGGCCTTGCTAAGTTGCTGAGGCTGACCTGGAACCTGCGATGCTCCTGTCTCAGCCTTCTAAGTACTGAGATTATAGGCATGCATCACTATGCCCAGCTGCTGTGAAAGTATTTTATAGATGAGGTTAACATTTAAAGTACATCGACTTTAAGTAAAGCACAGTTTCCTTGATAATATGGGTGGGCTGTATCCAATTGGTTGAAAGCCTTAAGAGCAAACACAGGTTTCCTGGAGAAGAAATTCTGCTTCAAGATTACAGTGTCAATCCCTGCCAGCCCCTGTAGTCACAGGTCAGTTCCTTCACACACACACACACACACACACACACACACACACACACACACACACAGTCATGCCTTGGTACCCAGGAATTGGTTCACAGATCTTCTAGGATACCAAAATTTGCACATGCTCAAATCCCTTGTATAAAATGGCATAGTATTTGCATATAAATGATGGAATCCTCCCGTAAACTTGTTGTTTTGCCCTGGGGATGGAACTCAGGGCCTTGATGTGCTGAGTACATGCTCTACTCCCTCTGTAATACTTCTTTTTTATACTTTTATTGGTACATTATAGCCTCACATCACAATGTGGTTCATGTGATGGTGACACGCATGCACACAGCACTTGGTGAGCTTCCCCTAGCTTCCTCCCCTCCCCACCCCCATACAGGATATTGGTACTCTCAAAAAACGATGGTTAGATGCCAGGAAGTGGTAATGCCTTAACCGTATGTGTGTTGTTAGACCCAAGGGCCCCTTCCATCCTGGTTAAGGAGAGTGCTAACCTTCTCTCCTTTCATACAACACTCTGGTATACTTTAAATCATTTTTAGATTACTTATAATACCTAACACAAAGTGAAAGCCATATAATAGGTTGTTATCCTAAATTGTTTAGATGATAATGACAAAAAAAGTGTGTATGTGTTGAGTACAGGCACAACCACCATGGGCCTACCACATACTGCACATCTGCAACGGTGTTGCTTTTCCTCCTGAACATTCTTAATTCCCAGTTGGTTGAATTCATGGATGTAATGTGAAACCAAGGGATTCAGGGAGCTAACTGTGGTTGTGTATTGTATGTATACACATACATACACATATGCATACACATACACACACGTGATATATATACACACATATATGATACACACACACATACATACACACACACACACACACACACACACACATATATATATATATATATATATATATTTCTGTTTCTCTGGAGAACTTGATAAAAGTTTCAAGCAAGAACCACCCAGCAAGCCAGGCGTGGTGGCACACGCTTGTAATCCCAGTACTTGGGAGGCTGAGACCAGAGGATCTGGGTTCACCGCCAGCCTCAGCTACTTAGTGAGGCCCTCCACAACTTAGTGAGACCCTGTGTCAAAATAAAGAACAAAAAATAGGACTGGGAGTGTAGCTCGGAGGTAGAATGCCCTTGGATTCAATCCCCAGTACTGCGAAAGGAAAAAAAAAAAAAAAGAACCACCTAGCAGAGCCCAATAAACACAGAGCCATAAAAAGTAATTTTTTAAAATTGTGAGCCAGGCATGGTGGCGCACACTTATAATCCCAGCATTCGGGAGGCTGAGACCGGAGGATCCAGGTTCTCAGCCAGCCTCAGCTACCTAGTGAGGCACTCCCCAACTTAGTGAGACCCTGTTTCAAAATAAAGAATAGAAAATAGGGCTGGGGGTATAGCTCGGAGGTAGAATGCCCCCAGGTTCCATCCCCAGTACCACAAAAAATAAAAATAAAATAAATAAATAAAAATAAAAATTGTGGTTCGCCATGCAGTGACAGTCGGAACAGGAAATAACATTGTCTACTGCACTCTGCCTATATTTCACCATCTCTATAATAGCATCTTGTCCTAGATTGACCTTTTGGGTCCTTTCAAATAATGGACATTTGTCACGTAGGTAACCACGGGTTAACTTTAGTTCTCTGTGTTCTGTGGACCTTGAATTAGAGAGTAAGCTCCCTGGGTCTCTGGAAAGGAATGCTTACAGCTAGGATTGATGGGGTCCTGTATGTTAAAGGCCCAACCAAGAACTGAACTGGGGACTGAATCACAGCAAACACTCAGGACGAATCCATGTCCTTCGATCATATTCTAAGCTCTAGACAGAAACTTCCTTTGTGCCCCCAACTGCTAAGCACCCTTTAGGCCCAAGTGCTCAAAAAGACCTTCCTTGGTGACCCATCATGAAGTGCTCCATTAAGAAGATACGGCCTGGGTTCTAAGGTGACAGGTTGCTGTTTCTGAACAGAAGGATCTGTTTTCCCTTGGCCTCCCTGGAGGTTTCATTCATAGTTTCTGCAGGCCCCACAGTGCCCTGCCTCTCCCCTCTTGAGAGTATTCTCAGCTTGGGAGAGCGCATGGCAGATCAGAAACACTACGAAGTTGTCTTAACCCATTTAGGCTGTTATAACAAAATACCTGACCTTGGGTGATTTATCAACAACAGAAACCTATTGCTCATAATTCTGGAGGCTTGGAAGTTCAAGATCAAGATCCTGGCCAACTCAGTGCCTGGTGAAGGCTCACTACATCACAGATTGTGCCTTCTTGCTGTGCTCTCACGTGGCAGAGGGAAGAGACAATCTCCCTGGGGTCTCTTTCACACGGGTGCTAATCTCGTTCACAGGGCTCCACCCCCATGACCTCTCAAAGGCCTCATCTCTCAATATAAACACTTTGGGGACTTGACTTCAATATGTGAATTTGAGAGGGACCCAATCATTCAGACTGTAGCTGGAGTTAACACCCCGGGAGCAGTCTAGCATCCATGAGTGATAAGGAAACTTCTAGACGGAAAGGGTAGATAGACTAAAAAGCCTACTCTTTCATCCTCAGTCAAGATGATTCTGTTCTGTTCTACAGGGTCCCTCAGAGGTCTCCGTTGAACTGTACCACAGCTGCCCGCAAGTGGCGGCTTGCCCACGAAGGCCCCTGGTGATCTCCTCCTGTTGTTAGGAGTCAGTCAACGATAGACCAGTGGGCATGGTGCTATCATTATTTTAAATGTATTATTACATGTGTGGCAAAAATAAAGGACACAGAGTGAGAGACCAGGGTTCTTCTTATTCCACTTTTGTTATGATCTAGTTTGCTCATTTTTCAAATGACTTGTAGGTTTCAATTCCCCAAAGCAGTTCCTAAGACGAGATTTAAGATACAACTAACTTGTTTAGGAGATGATCCCAGGAAGTGGTTGGGAAAGAGGAAGAGAGAACGGGGGTGTGAAACAAAGAAGAAAAGGAAGCCCTCCCCTCACAGTTTCATTTTTTCCTTTTATGCCTATTCTTTTGTCTTTTATTTTCATGCCTTATATAGAATAATAACAATTTTACTGTCTTTAAGACTATTTTTTAGCCTATTACAAGGCTAATAGGCTAACAGCCTTCTGGACTAGTA
>PVLC010016897.1:0-34720 GCA_004027655.1 Graphiurus murinus
AAGGGAGGATTTCATTATGCATTTGGGTCCCTGTGTTTACTGCATCTCAAAGAAACTGTGACAACTGTATTTATTTGTCTCTCCTTCAGATAGTCACAGATGGAACCACAGACAACTCTTAATTTTCCTTTCTCATTACAAGTAGAAGTACACTTATGTGAGTTCAGTCCCATGGGTGTTTCATAAGCACTGTGCCCTGAAAGCAGTAACTAGGGCACATGGCTCTGTCTCAATGGGTTACAAATGGGGTTTCTTTTTGTGATGTAGGATGTCATTTATACTGACACTGGTTAATGATTTGACTAGTAAGTGGATACATACATACTCACCTGTGCAGACATCCACACACTCATGAGGAATGAGACAAAAACACGTTAACACTCTTTAACTTTTAGTTGAGATTCTACATCCCAGCTCTTTATTTATTTACTTATTTATTTAGGCACTGAGGACTGAACCCAGGGCTCTTCTATCTTTGAGCTACATGTATCTCAGCTCTTACTTTCTGTTTTGAAACAGGATCTTGCTAAGTTGCTGAGAGCACCACTAAGTTGCTCAGTCTCCCAAGTACTGGAATTACAGACATGAACCACTATACCTGGATATCTCTTCATATTTTAATGAGGAATTGAATCTTTGGGAATAACTCCTCTTCCCATTTCATTAGTTTCTCCTCTGGTTTCTTTTACTGGTTTTGGGACAGGACGTTCATTGCCCTGCATGTTCTGGATTATGTAACACCTGAAGTACCATCTGTGTGTTCTATAGATTTTCTTGCTAAAATACCATGTCTCCAGTTATCTTCTCTTATGCTATTCTGGTATGCACCTGGCATCAGAGAGAGAGAAAGATGACATGGGAAAAGCTATTCCCGAATGTCCACAAAAGGATTTACATTGTTATTTCTAGACTCTGTTTCCATGTGTGTCTCCTGCAAACTGAGTGCCTTGGAGGTCAGAAATAATATATATGGTAACTAGAACCTATGGAACATTAAAATGAAGAAAGTAAACTATCAGAGAAAGGACAATCAAACAATGTTTGCCTTTTCACTAGAATTTTCAAAAGAGGAAGTGAAATGTCTGTTGATTGCAGAGCTAGAGGTAGTGAGATTGGTAGATTGGTAGTGAAACCTTGAATGGACATGAAACCTTAATTGAACTGTTCCCTTCCTCAATACTTTTTCTCCCTCCCCAATTCCCTCCTACTAGTTTACTGTTTTCTTTCCTCACTTGACTGAAATACTTTTTGCTTCCTATTTTTGTTCTAACTTCTACAAATGAGAGAAAACATATGACTCGAATTTAAGACTGGCTGCTCTCACTTAGCATTTTTTTTCTTGGTACTGGGGATTGAACCTAGAGGAATTCTACCTCTGAGCTACAACCCTAGTCCTATTTTTATTCTTTATTTTGAAAAACAGGGTCTCACTAAGTTGTGGAGAGCCTCCCTAAGTAGCTGAGGCTGGCTGAGAACCTGGATCCTCCTGTCTCAGCCTCCCAAGTACTGGGATTACAAGCATGCACCACCACACCCAGCTATATTGTGAAAATATTTTTGTTATCCATTCATCTGTTGATGGATATCTAGGTTGGTTCCATGATTTGGCTATTATGAATTGTGCTGCTATAAACATGCATCACTATAGCATTCTCACTTCAATTCCTTTGGAAAGATACCAAGGAGTTGCATGGATGGGTCAGATCATGCCCAATGGAATGAATTCAAACTTCTCTGAACTTTAGTGTCTCAATCACCCTATGGTAATGTTGCTCATTTCTTCACAGTAATCTAGTAAAAAATAGGTTGCTGTAGCAGGAGTTTTCTCTCTTAAATCAACTGCAAATATGCTTTTAACAAGAACTATACTAGTCCATAAGACCATAAGAAATCTACTGGAGCAATAGAATGTTCATGAAAAATATGCCCTGTTGGCTACATTGTGTGTCCCAATTACATTTGATAATTTCACGTAAAGTCTTTATTTTGATGTCTCTTATTATTCTGCCCTATGTATTCCTGGGACCCACATAGGATGTCAGAGTTATAAAAATATCATAAAAGCACACCATACATGAAATTATCTTTAGGTACAAAGTAACTTAGCAGGTTGTCTCTTGGATAATTTGGCAGCTGCTGTCTTGCATTTTCTGTCCTTCCAATATGTGCCCATAGTCTCTAAGACACAGAGTTTAGTCAGAATAGTCAGAATATAGACTGAAGTGAGCTAATTTTCTTCTCTGCACCACAACTATTCTCTATGTTTTTGATTTGCCTCAGCAATAAAGGGAGAAAAAAACAAGTATTAATCTCTCACTCCATTAGGAAGAAGCATTTCTGTTTTAATCCAATTAGCTGATGTAATTTGAACCTTTGGGTGCCTGCCGATAAGGTAGGAGGCTGGCAGCCGCAGAGGCCATGGAAAGCTTTCAGAAGGTGCACAGTGAGCTGTTCTCATGAGCTTAACTCTACAGATCAAGTGTAAGGCCTGCTCAGGCCAGCCTGCTTCTCAAATCCTCATGTATTCATTAGCCATCGATATGTGGTTACTGCGGGACCTTAGAGCGAGGCTTTGGACTGTCAAGTCTCAAGGCACACAGGACCAGAGGAGCCAGTGATAAATTCAAATCCCTTATCACACCTTTATTGTTGGCAGTGAAGGATTTAAGAAGCTGACTGCTTTCCTTCTTTTGAAAACATAAGCACATCAAAACCTGGACACTGTCATCTGACTCCATTTATTCATTCTTAGCAATATATTTGATATTAGCAGGGCAAAGGAAATAATAGGGAAATAGAATCTGTTAATTTTGGAAGCCCAAAGAGACTCCTATAAATTGTCAGCACATTGAGGTAACAATTTGCATAGGCAGAAGGGCAATTAGGAAGGGAGGGCTTGGAGGACCCAATACTCTATTTTATGTCTCTCTTCTCTACCACCATTTCCTGGGATATAAGAAAATACTGACACTTCTCAAAATAAGACCAGATATCCTTGAAACACTTCAATCTGACTCTCAAGGTGGTGACTTGGGATTTCTGCTCCAAATTTTGGAGCTGGATATTTTCTCCTCTAGAATCATCATCTCCCATTTTTTCTAGGACACCTCCAGCACTAAGAAGACATTTGGGAGAAATAAGTGCACAAGGAAATCCCTTTGCTCAACAGAAAACTCATTGATTTGAAATACGTAGTCAATTACTTCTGAGAGCAAGGATGGAGTTGGTAAAATGGCAAAGTCAGATAGTAAACCCAGATTCTGGCTGATTCTTATTTTACTTCTTTGGCTTCCTTGTTGATATAATAAAGAGGAATGAATATTTGTCAATTACCTCTTCAGTTTGAGTGTTGATGATTGATGAGGAAGTGTACTGGAATACCTTGGACATATTGTGAGTTCTGTTCCAGATCATAGCAATCAAGTAAATATTGTAAGAAAGTGAGTCACAAGTCTTTTGATTTTCCAGTACATATACAAGCTATGTTGACACAATATCATAGTTTATTGAAAATGTGACAGAATTGGTAGTATTGTACCAATGTGGTAGTATTGTATCTAAAAATGTACAAACTTTAAAATAATTAATTACTAAAAATGCTAGTGACCATCTGAACTTTCAGTGAGTAATTATTATTTTTGCTGGTGGAGGTGTTTGGATGGCTACTGACTGATGAGGGTTGGTGGCTGTAGCAATTTCTTAAAATAAGACAACAATTGTTATGTTTTGGGTCTGAACTGTCCTTTATAGGCCATGTGCCAAAAGGCTTGGTCTCCAGCCTGTGGTACTACTGGGAGTGGTGGAACCTTTAGGAGATAGTGGGAGGAAGCGAGGTCACTGGGAGCATGTTCTCGAAGGGGATCTTGTGACCTTCTCCCCTCCTCTCTTTCTCTCTCTACTTCCAGGTTGCCAGGAGGTGAGTGGCTTTATGGTCCCATATGGACCCATCATGATGTTCTGCCTTGCCACAGATTAAAGCAACTATGAATTGAAACCTCTGAAACTATGAGCCAAAATAAATCTTTACTCCTTTTGTTTTTTTTTTTCCCTCAGATATTTTGTCACAGTGACAGAAAGCTAGCACAATAGTGAAGTTTGCCACATTCACTGATTTTCCTCTTCACTAAAGAATTCTTTGTGGCATTGCTGCTGTTTGATAGCATTTCACCTACAGTAGAACTCTCTCAAAACCAGAGTGAATCCTTCCGAAATTCACTGAGTTTATGTAATATTTAGTCCTTTGTGGTTATTTCAACAGTTTTCATAGCATCTTCACCAAGAGTATATTCCATCTTCAGAAACCACTTTCTTTGTTTATCCATAAGAAGAAAATTCACTCCTGTCTCTGCAGTTACTTCCTTTACTGAGGTTTTGAACCCCTCAAAGTCATTCTTGAGGGTTAGAATAAGCGTCTAACCTCTTTTTAATGTATTTTGACCCTGTCCCATGAAGCATGAAAGTTCTTAATGGCACCTAGAATGGTGGATCATCATTTCCAGAAGGTTTTCAGTTTACTTTTATCCATTAGAGCATTACTCTCTGTGGGAGCTATAACTCTATGAAATGCATGTCTTAAATAATTAGACTTAAAAGTCAAAATTATTCCTTGATCCATGAGGGCTGCAGAATGGATTTTGTGAACACAAAATTAATCTTGTTGTTCATCTCCATTAGAACTGTTGTGTGACCAGGTACATTGCTGGTGAGCAGAAATATATATATATATATATATATATATATATATATATATATATATATATATATATATATATATATATTTTTTTTTTTTTTTTTTCTGAGCAGTAGATCTCAACAGTGGGCTTAAAATATTCAGTAAGCATATTGTAAACAAATGTGCTGTCACCTAGACTTTGTTGTTCAATTTACAGAGTTAAGGGCTCTAGTATTTTCAGAAAGGTAAATGAGCATTGGCTTAAACTTAATATCACCAGCCACATTAGCCTCTAACAGGAGTCAATCTGTCCTTTGAAGTTTTAAAGCTATGAATATCCTAGATGAGATCCTCTTCCAGGAAGGCTGGTTCATCTACATTCATCACCTCCACCAGTTACCCTGGTTAGGTTTCTGAATAACTTGCTGCTTCTCTTGCACTTTGATGTTATGGAGATGGCTTCTTTGCTTCAACCTCCTGAATGACTTCTCCTAAATTCAAAATTTTCATCTGCAGATTCCTCATCTCCCTCAGCCTTCATAGAATTGAAGAGAATTAGAATCTTGCTCTGAATTAAGCTTAGGCCTTTGGGAATTTTGTGACTTATTTGATCTGCTGTCAAGTTCAATAAAATGTTCTCCCTATGAGCGACAAGGCTGTTTCACTTTTTTTATCCTTCATGTGTTTGCACTTTTAGTTTCCTGTAAGAATTTTTTCTTTGCATTAATGACTTGGTAGTTTGAGACAGGAGACCTAGATATGGCCCAATTCAGTTTTCAACATGGCTTTCTCACTAAACTTTAATCATTTTTAGCTTTTGATTTAAAATGACAAGCTAGGAGTGGTGGCACACACCTGTAATCCCATTACTTGGGAGGCAGAGACAAGAATTGCAGGTTCAAAGCCAGGTTCAACAATTTAGTGAGATCCTGTTTCAAAATAAAAAATAAGTCAGGTATGGTTGCACACACCTGTAATTCCAATACTTGGGAGGCTGAGACAGGAGGATTGTAGGTTTGAGACCAGTTTCAGCAAATTAGCAAGACCCTGTTTCAAAATAAAATATGAAAAAGGACTGGGGGTGTAGCTTAGAGGCAGAAAGCCCTTGGGTTCAATCCCCAATATCAACATAAATTAAAAATAAATACATAATGAATAAATAAATACAAATTAATTAATTAATTTTAAAAAATGTCCAAGGATGTAGCTTGGAGATATAAAACTCCTAGGTTCAATCCCCAGTACCAAATTTACATAAGTAAATAAAATTGAAAAATAAAATAAAATTAGAGATATGCTCCTCTTCCTTTTAACTGAATATTTAGAGGCATTGTAGGGTTTTATTTATTTATTTGTGGTGCTGGGGATTTAAATCAGGGTCATTCTGCACCCCCAGCCCTATTTTATATTTTATTTGGAAACAGGGTCTTGCTAAGTTGATGAGAACCTCCCTAAGTTGCTGAGGTGGGTTTTGAACTATGATCTTTTTATGTCAGCTCCCAAGTATTGGGATTACAGGTATGCACCACCACGCCTGGCTTCTACAGGGTTTTTAATTGGCCTGTTTTCAATATTGTTGCATCTTAGGGAATAGGGAGCCCCATTGAGAGGGAGAGAGATGGGAGAATGGCAGGTCATTGAAGCAGTCAGGATACACATGACATTTATAAATTTAAGTTTGCCTTCATTAATGTGTATGGTTCTTGGTGCTCTAAAACCATTACAATAATTACACCAAAGATCCCTGATCACAGACCACCATAATAGATAGAATAATATTGGAAAAGTTTGAAATATTGTGAGAACTATCAAAATGGGACCTAAAGACATGAAATGAGGACATGCTGTTGGAAAAAACAGCAGCCATAGACTTGACTGATGTAGGGTTGCCACAAAACTCCAATTTGTAAAAAGGAGTAACTGTGAAGCACAAGGAAGTATGTCTCAGTAAAATAAGGTATACCACCATTTTTCCAGTTACATTCATAAGGACACGTCTGATCAATTGTGGGACTATTTCATGCTAGCTTTGGAATACCAAGGCCTTAGAATATTCCTCAGTAGATCTTTGAATAGCCCCTATCCATCAGATGCAGACAGAGCTTAAATGTCATGTCACATGTGATGGGCAGATATGTAGTGGAAGACAGAGGACAACTAGAGCTCTTGTCATGTGTCTGTCTTTACAGGTCTGTGTGACCCTTGAGAAGTCAATTAGATATTTTAAAATTAAACTTTATATACATTATCTTTTTGTGTGAAGATAAGTTTTAATTTCTCTAGAATAAATGGTAAGAGGTACAGTTCCTGGGTCTTATGGTAGTTGCATATTTAGTGTTAAATAAACTGGCAAAATATTTTTCAGGGTGACTGTAACAATTCTACTAACAACATATGAGTAATCCAGTTTTTCCTCATCTTCAGTAGCATCCAGCGTTGTTTTTAGCATCCTTTGGTGGGCTTCTGTGAACTGTATCTTCATGTCTTTGGATTTTTTATTTTTCTTTTTTACTGTTGAGTTTTGAAAGTTCTTGATATAGTCTATCTAGACTTTTGTTGGATACTAGTCCTTTGGTGGAGTAGTTTTCAAATATTTCCTCCCACTCTGTAGTCTTTTCATCCTTTTTTTTAGGTGCTGGGGATTGAAAGAGACATTCTACCTCCAATCTATATTCACAGCCCAACTTTATTTTTTGTTTTGAAACAGGGTCTCACCAGGTTGCTGAGAGTCTCACTACTTGCTGAGGCTGGCCTCAAACCTGTGATCCTCCTGTCCTAGCCTCCCACATTCTAGGACTATAGAGGTATGTGGCACCAAACCCAGCTCATCCTTTTGTCTTTTACAGAACAAATTTTTAAATTTTGAAGTCAATTTTTATCATTTAATGGCTTTATTTTCATCATATATTAGTTTTCCTCTCATGAATTGTGTTTGGCATCACAAGTAGTTTAAGAACTCTTGCCTAGCCTAGATAGATCCCAAACATTTTCCTGCCTTTTTTTTCTAAAAGTTTGGAGCCTCAGAAGCACAAGAAAATGGCTGAAGGGACAAAGAGGCCAAAGACAAACCCCAGCAGGTGTTTGGCTGTTACTTCCACAACACCCATGTCTTGATCTGTGTGGCAGACATCAATGATGAAGAACGTGTGGACCAGGCTGGTGAGGAGCTCACAAAGATGCTGGTGGGAGAAGAGCTCTGGGATATCCTGTGGGGTGCACTAACAAGCAAGACCTCCCTAATGCCACCAAACTGGCCCAAATTACAGACTCTATACAACAGAAGCTAGTACAATCAAGACTTTCAAGAGACTGGCCCTGTGCAGGACTAGGATGGTTGTCCAATCAGCTCTGGAACAAGAAGTGAAGGAGAAGCCCCACTGCAATCTTCACTCCTTTCTCCTTTATGCTTTCTAATCTACTCACATGTAGCAAACCTGTGACCCTGTGGTCTCTAGTGCAAGAAGCTGTCTCCATTTGCTGGTCACTGTGTGCATCACACTTGCTGTATGTGAACAGATGTAGCTGAGCCAAGTTTTTATTTAATGTAAATAGGTTTTCTTTTGAGTGCTTTGCAATATTACTTAAGATATTTATTTATTTAATTTATTTATTGTGGTAATGGGGATTGAACACAGGGGAACTCTACCTTTGAGCTACATCCACAGCCTTATTTTATCTTTTATTTTGAAATTTCATCTCACTAAACTGCAGAGGGCCTTGCTCAGTTTCTGAGACTGGCTACAAACCTTCAATCCTCTGTCTTAGCCTCCGAGGTACTGAGATTACAAACATGCACCACTACACCCAGTTTTAACATTTTTAAATTGTAAACAGAGAATCCAGCTGGACATGTAATCTCAGTACCCCAGTATTGCAAAAATAATAATAATAATAATAATACTTGAACACAGAGAACGATGGCTATGCTTGTCTTTGGGTCACCCAGGTCACCTAGGCAAGGGGCCATCATGGGGACGCAGGGCTCGGGTTTTGTTCTGGGTCAATGTGTTACAGTCATGGGAACCTCTGTGATCCCTGGTTTGCTTGCTTTTGTACTAGTTTGATACGTCTCACCAGTCGGAGCACTTGTGAACCACGAGGGTAGGTCTGTTCCTTATCCATAGCCTGTAAGCACTCAGAGCTCTTTGAGAAATACTTTTTCTCCCTAACCTGCAAGGATTTTATTGCATTGGAATTCTTAAAATCAATTGGGCATATTTGTGTGTTAGTTTCTGAGTTTTTTTATTGTGTTTATTGATCTATATGTTCCACAGCTAATGCCACATAGTCTTGGTAGCTATATAAAGTTGAAATACAAAGACTGATTCTTTCTGCTCCTCTTTCCTTCATCCCAGGTATCAGAGAATCTGGGACTTCTAGAATGCTAGGCAAGTTCTCCACCTCAAAGTTGTTTTAGCTATTCTAGTTTCTTTGCATTTTTATACACATTTTACAACAATAATGTTGTCAAAAGATTTGTTTATATTCAAAAAAGCATGCTGAGATTTTTCTAGAAATTGTGTTAAAACTGTATAGCAGTTTGGAAAGAATTGACATCTGTAGTGTGTTGTCTTCTAATCTAAGAACATGGCATTTCTCTCCATTTAGAGCGTTTAAAATTATGTTCTTCACTATAGTGTGGTTTTCTGTATATAGAGATTGAACATGTCTTAGTCCATTCACTACTACATATTGAGTACAAGTGGTATTGTATTTTTAATTTTGGGGTCCATGTGTTCATTGCTAATATATAGAAATACAATTGAGCCAGGCATGGTGGTGCACACTTGTAATCCCAGTATTTGGGAGGCTGAGACTGGAGGATCCAGGTTTGCAGCCAGCCTCAGCTACTTAGTGAGGCCCTCTGCAACTTAGTGAGATCCTGTTTCAAAATAAAGAATAAAAAATAGGACTAGGGGTGTAGCTCAGAGGTAGAATGCCCCTGGGTTCAATCCCCAGTACCACAAAAAGAAAAAAAAAAGAAATACAATTGATTTTTGCATTTTTATTTAATATCCTGAAACTTTGTTGAACTCACTCTGGACCACTCTGGGACCACTGTGGCACTTGCCTAGGACCACTAGTTTAAAAGACTAGACTTTCCCATTTAGTAGACTTGTTATCCTTATCACAAATCATTTGACCACATATATAAAGGTTTACTTCTGGTCTTTCTATTGTGTTGATCTATGTTTGTCTTTATGTCAGTATCATAGGTTTTTTTTTTTTTTGGCTGTTTTTGTGGTACATTGAACTCTGGAGCATTCTACCTCTGAACTACACTCCACTTATCACTGCTCTTGCAGTCAGTGTTGAAACTGTAAACCGGAACCAAAGAAATAAGGTGGACAACAGTGTTACACCACCGCCAATTTTATTCTGGAATCTGGGAGCTTTATAGCCAGCAGGGCCCAGGAGGTTATTCACAGTGACAACTACATGATAGCAACTAAGCACATAGCACAATTGATATTTACAGAAGAAGCTAAGTCAAGGTCTTTTTGCAAAAAATTCTATCCGATTACAAAGAACATTCATATCTTTTAGGCTATACAAAATCAGAATGTTCTGGTTTGGCAGAAAGGATGAGAAAACAACCAATGTTACATCTGCTTACAGAACACATTGAGTGAAAACTTCTTGGAGTTTTCTCACAAGATGCATATTCCTTCGCAAGATGTTTCCAGTAGCCCATGTCTCGACATCTCCCACTTTTTTATTTTTTAAATGCAACATTGCAAGGGCCTTAGCTGTGTGAGTATCTTGATCTCTAATCATTCATTTGTGGATGCAGGAGTCTCTTAGGGCAAAAAAGACATTGTTACAACAACAAAACTAGAAATAAGATTATGAGTTACACTTTGCCAGCATGTGCTAGGATCCTATCCCTTCTGCCAAATTCTCTTCTGAGATTCCTGGGATTTGCTTATCAAAAGTATCAAAAACATCCTTTTGTATCTGAGCCACATCCAGGTTTCCTTGGAGATCTTGTAAGTGGTACTTAATCTGTTCCCAGATGTTATTGCTTCCATCAAATTTAGTAGGAGTAATGCAAAAGGAAGTGGTATTCTAATCACACTTCATAGAAATCTGTTTTTGTAAATCAATTAACTGATCACCCAACCATTTTACAATTTATTGTAGATCCCGTACTTTGGATATGAATTGTTCATACATCCAAGTTTGCCTTACCCAGAAAGCATGGCAATCCTTTTGCCAATTCTGCACAAAATCATGAGTTTGTACAGAGGTTTGCAAAGCCACTCTGGCTACAGCAGCAATAGTCGTGATGGCAAATATATCAGTGATAGCAATAATGATCCATTCTATAAATTGTTTAGATCCATGCAATTACTGTTTTAGAACATTAGACGTCAGTTCAGCAATGGGTCCTTCTTCCCATGGTTGGGTTAAATTTACAGACTCCCATTCGAGATTTCAGCAAAATGAGTGTTGTGATGCATACAAGTATACAATCGACAATCCCAACAATTCACACTATGTAAAGTTACACTCATATGCAAAGTACCTACAGCAAGAACATAAGGCATTCTTACACAAGCTCATATGAAAAAAGAGTGATTGTGATAGAAGGCTTACTCTGTTTTTGTTTTGTATTCCTTGTTTTCAGATTATTATGAAAACTGAATAAAGACAACTCAAGAGAAGAAAACAACAGATCAATATCAATGAACTTGGATGCAAAACCTCTAAACAAAATATTAGTAACACCCATTCAAAACCACATCAATAAATTTATACATCATAAAAGCAATATACAATAAACATCATATTGAAGGGGGAAAAACTATAATTCCCAATATCATATTGAATGGGGAAAAACTAGATGAATTCCCTTTAAAATCAGGAACAATACATTTTCCTGCAAATGATGCAATTTTGTTCTTCTTTATAGCTGAGTAGAATTCCATTGTGTATATTCCCCATATTTCTGCAATCCATTCACAGCCTACTATCACCACTCCTTTTCAATTTAGTACACAAGATTCCAGCTAGAGGAATAAGGCAAGAGAAGGAAATAAAAGAAGGACATCAAAGGAGAAAGAACTGAAGCTATCTGTTTGTAGATAACATGATCTTATATCTAGAAGACACAAAAAAATCAACCAAAAATTTTTAGAACTGATTAAGAAATTCAGCAAAGTGTCTGGATACAAAATTAATCTAAAAATCAGAAGCTTTTCTATATGCCAACTATAAATTAATTAGTCACAAAAAATGAAGAGTCAGATGCAGAAGCTAGGGAGAAATTAGGACACAGGAGGGATTCCAAAGGAGAAACCTTAGTGGTGTGAAGAAGGGTACCTAACTAAGGGAGATGGAAGAGGGGAGTAATACTTGAAGAGGGAAACACATTAAGGAATATGATGTAAAAGTACAGACTCATCAAAGAGCACAGGAAGGTGGAGAGGTAGAGGCAGTAGGGTGGGAACTGGAGGAGGGCTTAATGAGTACTGTGTGCCTCTATCACGCTGAACTGCATGAAGATATATCATGCACCAATAAAAAATAAGCATGGCTATGTATCAAGACTTTAATTCATTTGGAAAAATACTCTCAAGAGTGGTATATCTGGGTCATATGGTGGATATTTTATTAACTTTAACTCTCAATGGGTTCATCAGAGATGGCACTATAGCAGTCATGGGCAGTCTGCCCTGGAAATTCCATTCCACCAAGAAACATGCAAGCTTTCTTGAGTGAGTTTATCAGCCTTGGATCCCCCAAAGAGATAAGAAAACAAAACCACTATTCTTCTCAGAAGAATAAAAGGCTAAATGGGAAGAATTATTTGTACTTCTGGCTGTCACTTTTAGCAGGCAGTTACGATTGCCCCCTTAAGTGGCCTCTGCTCATTAGTAAGAGGAGTGAAGGCTGAAAAAATGTAGTTAATGTTGCAGTGAGACATGACACAGCCTCTGGTTTCCAGGATTGGCCTCAAGTGAATCAAAGGCAAATTATACCAACAAATCATGTCATGCTGCCCTGAAAACAGGAAGTGTAGGCTGGGCCAACATTTGTCACGGCACACACTGGCAAACCCTACCAGATCAGGGAATGAAAAATGTGATTCATCTGCAAAAATTACATTTTGGAATTTGTACAGTGTTTTCCATTACCCACTTTCTTCTCTCCAAAGGCCAGTCATCAAATATACTTGGCTCACTTAATGCTTCTGCGGCACCATTAAATGTATGAATTTGTATGAGAAATAGAATCTTAACTAGCTATGTGCCCTTGGATAAATGACCTCATATTTCTGGACTTGAGTATTTTCTTCTGAAAAATGGGGAGCTTGGCATCTCACAATCCTGAAACTTTAGCTTTGTTTGGAATTAGGAAATTGTATATTGGACATTGACTGCAAAATGCTCAGTACTGTTCTAAGAAATGGAGAAAGAAAATGAAGAAGATGTATTTCTTTAAGGAGTTTCCAGGGTCTGCAGTGAGGCACATACTTAGAAAAATAAGTTATAAAAAAGTGATAAGGCCAACAGAAGTTTACATGCTTATACAATTATAAATGGAAGGAATCTCAGTGTGTGCAAATTTGGTTTTCTCTGTACTGGAATTGTTGCCAATTCATTAATGAATTAAAGGGAACCCTTTAGCAAGAGAGGCCAGTGATACTTACCCAGTGGATGCTGGGGGAGTCAGAGTAGTGCCAGCTGTGCCTCCACTTACACACCTATGGGAAGTGAGGTGAGTCCTGGCTGAGACAGTAGTATAGTGTTTCAGATGAGAAGCTGTGGTGAGAGGGATTCTAAGATTTTCTATGAAAATTAGAAATCACTTCAGAATGTGAAGATTGGTGTCTTCTTCCTTGAATAAGCATGTGGTATGCTATTACTGCACATACAATACACTGTTAAACCCAAGGATATAGCTATAAATCATAGAGGTTTGAATAAAATGCTAGAGGAAAAACAGAGACAGATCATGTGAAATCTGATTGGGGTAGAGTGCTATTCTAATGATGTTGGAGATGGAAAATTTGAGAAAAAAAAGAATGGGAGTGTGCTGTCTAGATACAAAAACCAGAATCAACAAGATGCAGAGTGAAGTGGACGAGAGATGAAGTAGATTGACTATGGTTGACACAGAGAATAGGAGTCACAATTTCTCAGTGTTTCTTGATCTAAAAATGTTAGCTTTAAGAAAGGTGAACTTAAGCCGGGCGTGGTGGCCCACGCTTGTAATCCCAGCATTCGGGAGGCTGAGACTGGAGGATCTGGGTTCGCCGCCAGCCTCAGCTACCTAGTGAGGCACTCTGCAACTTAGTGAGACCCTGTTTCAAAATAAAGAATAAAAAATAGGGCTGGGGGTGTAGCTCAGAGGTAGAATGCCCCTGGGTTCCATCCCCAGTACCACACACACACACACAAAAGAAAGGTGAACTTAAGCCGGGCATGGTGGTGGATGCTTGTAATCACAGTACTTGGGAGGCTACTTAGTGAGGCCCTCCTCAACTTAGACCCTGTTTCCAAAGAAAGAGTAAAAAATAGGGCTGGGGGTGTAACTCAGAGGTAGAATGCCCCTGGGTTCAATCCCTAGTTCTGAAAAAAAAAATGGTGAACTTTATCCTTCTAGACAGCCAATAGCCATTAAAATGTTTGAAAATATATTTTGGATATTCTAAAGATATTTACTCTGATGATGATCTTGTTGAGAGGGAGTTAGAAGTTGCAACCAGAGTGATAGAATCACCTTTCCTCTTGTTGAAGCTATCGACTGAAGTATCATGTGAAGAAAAAAGCTTAATGCATCCTTGCATATTTGCAATGCAATATACTGTCATTACTGCAGAGATTGTATAGGAAATTTGGTTGAAAATGAAGCACCTTCCCAATATCATTTTGCACAAAAATATTGTAATGGGATTTGCAGACATGAAGCACATCAAGATACATTCTCTAGGATCAGTTGCTAAGTCATGATTCAGACACATCACCTGAAACTTTTAACATGTGTGTGTGTGTGTGTGTGTGTGTGTGTGTGTGTGTGTGTGTATGCATGCAGGAGAGCTGCAGAGATTGGAGAGGGAAATGAAATATCCCAAGGGGTCATTAGATAGACCTTACTCATTTCTAAATTGACATTCTCATTTCTAAATTGATGAGCTCAGGTGGCCAATGTTTAATTGTCTTAAAAAATTAGACCCACATATTAGGAAAATGCATGTTGGGAATAAGACATAATTCACAAGGCTCTCCAAAGTAAAAAAAGAATAAATTGAATGGACTTTCCCTCTCTTCAAGTGTATCTGAGAGATAGCCAGTCTTGTAAATTTCACATCAACCTAGTTTGGCCTCTAAACCAAATCTACCTTAATGCTATTTGTAGATAGATTTTTGTCTTTTCATTACCATTATCAAATGATGCATTTGGGTCACAGCTTCAAGCTCCTTGAAGTGAGTTAGATTGCCAGTTTTTTTTGTCCTTCTGATTCTTGCTTTATCCTCAAGAACTACACCCTCTTACACCATGTACACGATTTACATGTGTTATTATGTATGGCATAATACGCCCACGATGCCAATAAGCCTGACAACCCTAGTCCTGTTTTTATAAGAGGACTGTGTTCAAATCTCTTATCAGACTCATCAATCTTTCTGTAGCAGTAGCAGGACAGCTCAAATCCTCAGAGAAATGGCATGCCACAAACCCTGCTCGGGTCTTCTTGTAGAGCTATACTCAGCAAATTGAAGATAATGCTCCCTATTAAGCTCCTGGCTGGTGCATCATGGTAGATTCATTTTCAGGAGTGGTATATGTCCCTCCTCTTTTCTGTCTTGTGCATGATAATCACTCTTCCAGCCCACAAGATCTGAGGCAGAAAAAAATCAGTTCAGGACAAGTCCTTATGATGCTTGAAAATTATCACTTTTTTGTGTTTGGGAAAAATAGGAAGATAAAAGCCAAGGATTCAGTTGTGCCTTTGAAGCCAAAGGACATCTCCAGTAAAGTTTGCTGCAGACACAATTGGCTTCCATTTCTATTATATTAAATATTTATCGCTGATCTGCCATGTGGAGTGTACCTTGCTGGGTATCAGAGATGCAGCAGTGAGCTACACAGATGTTTGCAGCAGCAACTAGTCAAGGGGACATACAGTTAAACAATCAACCTTAGGAAAGGGAGTGGAAATTGCTATAATATATGTGCTTGTGGAGAGCCATTACGCCCAAAAGACGGCGCGTGGCGGAAGCGACTGTCTGACACAAACAACTCCTTGCTAGGGCATGACCGGAAGATTGGTGCGGAGGTGGGTCGGGCGATATGTTCCTGGCCAATTGGCTTTCAGAACGGGCCAGCTCGGGATTGGTCAGAAGCTAGTATATAAGCTAGGGGCGGAAAGGCAATTGGGGTCATTTTCTCTCTGTAAGTCAAATGCCTGAGTAAAGCTTTGCATAGAAGGAGCCTGTTTGTGGCGTTCTTTGTCTGCTGGTCAGACATTTGCTCGCCGCATGTGCTTATTACAAAAGGGGCACCTAAGGAGAGTCAAGGACAACCGCTTTGAGGGAAATGACATACATTTAGGCTGAGACTTGGCAAAGAAGAGCTGCATTTCTAGGAAATCTTCATATTTTTGGTTGCCAATAAGGAATACTTTTCCTATGACGTGGAGTCTGCTTGTTTTCCCTGAACCTGGACTGATCCTTGTGACTTGGCTTGATAGTATAATGTGGCAGAAGTGGTATCCTGGGACTCTCAAATACATCTTTGAAGAAAGCCAGTGACCAAGTAAGAGAGCACAGCCAACCTGAGACCACCTGCTTTGAGAAGCTAAAGATTTGTGAAGAGGTTCAGATGCCATTGAGGTGAAGAGAGAAAAAGAGAAATATCAGGAAGCCCCATGGCATCAGACATGTGAGAAAGATCGTGGAAGTGATCCACCAGCCACAGATGCTTCAGACAATGCCATTCAACAAGCACCCCCCTGAGCAGTATCTTCTCTAAATTCCCGACTTAGAAAATAAAATCCCCATTATAAGCTCTTAAGCTTTTAGTGGCTTGTTATGTGGTAGTTGCTACCATGAGTACTCAGGTTTAAATCAACCCTCATTTATGCATGGGCCATCTGGGTTGTTCAGCCCAGTCAATCTTCAGATAGCTATTGTCAATCTGTCTTGGTTCAATACCCCAAGAACTGCAAGAAGTAATAATTAATTGTTTATTTAAATTGTTAAGTTTTGGGATGGTTTATTGAGTAGCAATAGATAACTAGAAGAGAAACCATTGTAAGTAGCATATAATTTGGAAGATTTTGTTAAAAGAGTGACTGTATTAGAGCTTAGATTAGATAATTTTTTAAAAATTAGGATGTAGCAGTTTAGGTGCTGAAAGGCAAATAAACTCAGGGTAGTTGAAAATTATTTACAAATTATCTCATCATTTATTATGACTTAGTTTTGTTCTACTTTAACATATAACATTTCATATATGTGGCAATAAGCATCCTGTCCTTGTTCTTCTAGGCAGTGATTGGGGAACCACAAAGCTCTGAGCAGGAGAAGATAAAGCCCCACTGCAGTGACTGGCACAACATAGACCCAGTCACTCTCTGTTGAGTGGACCATGGGGAACTCAGTGTCATGTGGGGGCTACGAACTCTAGTCCAATTTGTGGCTGTACTTTCTGCAGCTCTTGAACACAATAGATGCCTCAGGAGCTGGCCTGCAAGTCTGAAAGCTCTTTAACCAATGTCAGGAGCAGGGAGGTCAGAACAAATTGTGTGTGTGTGTGTGTGTGTGTGTGTGTGTGTATGTGTATGTGTGTGTGTAATATACACGCATATGAAATATAAATGAATATATGTGAAATATGTATAAAATCTTGCCTCCCTCTCACTCACTTTTATTTTTGTGCAAGAAATAGTGGGATATTGCAGAAATGTTACAAATATCTGTTCTTTGCTTGAATTCTTAAGCATGCCAAAGATTATGAATTTCTGGTTTATTTTTGGAACAAGGGATTGAACCCAGGGGCATTCTACCTTCAAGCTACATCCTTATTTTTATACCTTATTTTGATAAATGGTCTCACTAAGTTGAAGAGGGTATCACTAAGTAGCTGAGGCTATCCTTGAACCTGTGATCTTTCTGTCTCAGCCTCTCAAGTACTGGAATTATAAACCTTCACCACCATGCCTGGCAATCCTACTGTTTTAAAAGATTCAGAGAAACAGTGGGGCAGTTTAAACTTTCAGACAGAAAAGCTCTCAATAAACACAAAACAGTATAACATAATTTAATAAAGTCTAACTTCATGGCATGGAATTCTTATTTGTATAGAGACTCAAGGGCTGGTCCAAGCATAAATAATAGCTTATTTATGCCTAGAGCACCAAAAGACCTCAATCATTTTCAGGGCTTTTATTTGGAATTGGCATATTTTTCCCAAGACATTTATTTACAAATATATCATTCAAAAGTGGTAATTAATTACTGAAAACAACAGAGAACCAGACCATGAATACATGGGAGGCAACTGAGGTGGGAATCAAGAATGAAGAAATGAAGTTGGAAACATCTGGGGCTCCACTGGTCAATATCAGCAAAGCACTGTAGTCTGGAGGAAGCTCTGTGCGCTGACGGGTGGCATGGGAGGAGACAGAGGATGCTGAGTCCCTATTTAGCACATTTATTCAAAAGTTGTCTTCAAATGAAGAATCAAACAGAATAATTATAGTGAATTCCTCAAGATAGAAGCATAGCATTCATTATTTGAACCGTTTCTTTCATCAACTCTTCTTTTCTCTCCCTCCCCCAATTCCCTTTTACTATTTTATTTTCCACTTATGAGATACATCAAACAACCTTTGACTTTCTGAGACCGGCTAATCATACTTAGCATAATGTTCTCTAATTTCTTCCATTTTCCCGACATAATTTTGTTCTTTCTGGCTAAGTAAAATTCCATTGTTTCTATATACCACATTGTCTTTATCCATTCATCTGCTGATGAACACCTGTGTTGGTGCCTTAATTTGTATTATAAATACAAATATGCTTGTATCACTATAGTATTGTGACCAATAGTGTATAAAACTTTCTATTATTTGTATTATTATTATTATTATTTTTTTTGCAGTACTGGGGCTTGAACTCAGGGGCATTCTACCTCCGAGCTACACCCCCAGCCCTATTTTTTATTTTTTATTTTGAAGCAGGGTCTCACTAAGTTGCGGAGTGCCTCACTAGGTAGCTGATGCTGGCTACCTCAGGTCTCAGCCTCCCAAATGCTGGGATTACAAGTGTGTGCCACCACACCCGGCTGTTTGTATTTTTAATGATTGCCAATCTAACTGAAGTAAGATAGAATCTCAGGGTAGTTTTAATTTTAATTTCCTTGATTGCTATTGGTGTTGAATATTTTTAAATATTTTTGTTGGTCATTTGTATTTCTTCTTTCAAAAAATGTCTATTTGGTTCAATTGTGCAGAGGAGTAGCTGGCAAGGATTTTCTCTAAATCTGTATGTTCTCTCTTCAGAGTTTTGATTGTTTCCTTGGCTGCACAAAAACTTTTTATTTGGTACCATTCTGTTTACTGATTTTCAGTTTTAGTTCCTGAGCTATAGAAATCTTATTGAAGAAGCTTCTACCAGTGCCTACATTTGGGGAGTTGGTCCTGTGCCCTTTTTAGCAAGGTTTCTGTTCTAATTTCTAGGTTTTTGATCCATCTTGAGTTAACTTCTGTGTAGGGTCAGAGATTGGGGTCCTCATTAGCAGTGGCTGTGCTCTGGATGGATGTGCTTGACATTTGGCAGCAATTATAGCCAGTATCAAAAAATGCTAATATTGCATAATTTCCAGGCACTTTATTTAACTATAAATAAAAACAAAGGAAGCATATACATTAATTTAAAGGAAAAATAGGAGACATCCCCAGATTTAAATGATCATCACAATGATCTCTGTCTTCATTTTTAATTTGTTAATCAGTTTTTCTCTCATTCCTCTCTTTCTTAAGATTGGTTCTCTCTGTCTCCTAAAGACAAGGCAGGAAACAGAGTCATGAGTGCCCCAAGCTTTAAAGTATGAGCACAAAGATGTGCTGACTTGAAACTCTAGCCTCAAGGTCAATTATAGGAAGGGGCTCTGATGGGCTTGCTCAGATCTGAGGTCAAGGCTGACTGGTCAACTGCCACCTGAGGCTAGAGGACTTGGTGTGAACTGGCTGCTCCCCTAGTGACTATGAGGGAGGGAGGGCAATTGCCTCCCAAAAAAACCAAGGAGCTTGGGCTGCTATTATAGAAAGGCAGACCAAAAAGGTAAGGCAAGGCAGAACATGACCAATGTGATTGTAGTTCCACCTGCTCTCAGAATGACAACTGGGATGTAAACAGGAGCTTGGCCTGCATCTGATGTCCCACTCATCATGTCCCACTGTCACTGTCCACTCTCTCAACTTCTCACTCAGTGCTACCTGAGATGAAGGGCAGGAATGTTGGAGTACTGTCAGGAGCTACTTTTGCTATCAGCAGGTGCTGGAGAATAGCTAATGTTTAATCATCCATGAAAACCATTTGTTGAAGCAATTAAGAATTTGGGTATAGGGCATTTCTAGAGATTAATGAATAGGTGGTAAAAGACTGAGTGCTTATAGCTTTGTCAAGGGTTTTTTATTAGCAGAAAACAACCTGCCTCAAGGTGGCTGGTGACAGTTAACCTGGAAAACTAGATGAACAAGGGCACATGTGCGGTATGAAAAATTCAAGGATGGTGGTGAAGTGATATTTGGGCAATGACTTGCTTCAGGGTTGACTGTTTAAAACATTTTGTTTTTGGTTTTAAACACAGAAGTACTCACTAGAAACATGATTTTTTTTTCCTTTTGTTTTTTGTTGTCCTGGGAATTGAACCCATGGCCTCATATATGCTAGATAAATGATCTTCCACTGAACTACGCCCTCAGCCCAACATGATTTTCAGAGGTTGAAATCATGAAATGTGAAAAGTTGTGGTTATATAGATGCATCACTGCTGTGTAAATATCCATGGCTCAACAGGTAACATGGTGTGAAAAATGATAGAACAAAATTGGGACTAAGGTTCTAGAATTTCGTTTTGTGGTCATGGATACTTTTCATTTCTAGTAAATTTATATACATTGCAAGGCATGTGAAAGAAGTGGTCCTGAATATACTTTAAACTCTTCTATTTTACAAGTACATTGAGGCATTAAAATAAAAATAAAAATTGGATGTGGTGGCACGTGACTGTAATTGTAATACTTGGGAGATTAAGACAGAAAAATTGCAGGTTTAAGGACTTCCTCAGACCTTATTTGACCAAGTCTTTGTTTCAAAATGAAAATTAAATAGGTCTGGGATGTAGCTTGGAGGTTGAAAGCTCTTAGGTTCTATCCTTGGTATCCCCACCACCACCACCCAGGAAAGAAAAATCGATGCAATCACAAATAACTTGTCATACTTGGCAAGCCAGAAAGAGTGACTTACAGGGTCATAATCATTGGGAAATTACTTTGTGGCTTGCCGTATTTAGAAACATATTTGGAAGACAGTTGTGAATAATGGATGTACCATTGGCGAATGGAGATAACCGGATGAGGACAGCATGAATCTGGTAGTCTGAGAAACTCATAGAGCTGGATGGGAAAGTGCAGCAGCATGGGGTCCTTGAGCACATGCCTAGACTGGACTGCCTAGATAGAAGTGGCCGTTGGTTAGGAAAGGCAAGTCAGGATCTTGGATCTGTTTCTAAAATTTTGGGATGGTTAAATTCAATTTTTCAAGAAAGTTTCCCCCAATCAAGGATGTGCACTGCATTTTGTGCCACAAAAGCCATGCATTCAATAAGTATGTTCAATATGAATCTAAATTCATCTAGTTCTTATAGCAGTTTTGTGAAAGATATGTTATTACCATTGTTTCACAGATACAGTTGAGATTTATCTCAGATTAGCATCATTTCCAAGATCATGCATCTGTGCTCAGGTATTATTTTTTGTCTGCCTGACTTCAGAGTTTATTATTCTTCTGGGGGAAAACATGCAGATAATTTTTCTCAAACATTTGGGAGTGAACTATGGATTTATGTATTTAAATTTTTCTTGGTACTGGGGTGTAGCATTCCACGCAAGTGATGTTGTGTCTCACGCCACACGGGGTAGAGCAAAGCGGACCAGCCGCTTCGCTTGTCAGGGCCGAGAGAGAGGGAGAGTGTCGAGGCCGGGCCCACCACCCTGGGGGGTCAGGGAAGCCCCCCAAAAAACCAGCACTGGCTGGGAGTCCAGTCAGCGGTCAGGCGGCGCCGTAGGAACTCAACTTTATTGGAATATACAATAGATTATATGAGCAGGTCAGGTAGGGAGGTGAAGCTGGGGAGGGGGAGCCAATGGGAGCAGATCTTGTCACCTATAGCTGCAGGGGAGGGAGGTAGGCCTTTCCTTAACCCACCCACCAGCTTCCCGAGGTCTGAGGGGTCAGATTTCACCAAGAAAGGTCAGAGCCTGTGAGTGCCGAATGCCACATAACATGAGCGATCCCTACATATCCCCCTTCTTTGTTTTAAGCCCTCAGAAGTCCTCGTAAACAGTGTTCCTGTCTTAGGTTGTCTCTATCTTTCAAGGGACTTACCCGTCATTGGACACACTGTCACCTTTTGGACTCTGGGGAGCCAGCACCCAGGGATCCTGTCTTAGGTTACCCCTATCTTTCAAGGGGTCTTACCCATCATTGGATTTCCTGGGGCCTATGGAGTGTGGGGCATAGGCTGGGCAACATCATCGTAAGGCTCTCGATGCCCATATAGGTCATCATGCTTGCCACACGCTGTTGGTATTGGGCTATAAACTGATTACAGGGGCATTGGGGAGGAGGCTTTCCAGGTGCGGCTGGAGTTATTTTAGGGGCTAACCATCAGATGTGAGTGAGCACTGCTCCTGGGCAGCCATTCTCTCTGCCCTGCATTAGGGTGGCTGCCTGTAGCCTGTAGACCATTATTGCACTGTTTGTCTGTCCTGTAACAATGCTTTGCCGGTCCTTCCAGACTAGTGAAGCAGTTGGTGCACGGATCTCCGATGTCTTCTGAAGGAGGGTTTGGGCTCGGGGCTGCCTAGGATTGCCGAATCCTGTTTCCATCCATGGTTTTTTGAGGTTCCCAGCAGCAGCGTCATCAGGAGGAATCGGGCCATTGGGGCAGGTCTCCTATAAGAGAGCATACAAGAGAGACTTCCTCGGGGGGCATGGAGCCCTCTGGCATAGGTATAGACAGGTATTCCCCAGCCGAGGTAGAACAGTGTTTGAGATCTCTGGCTGGAACCCAGATGGGTTGGGGTTCCCCGATGGGAAAAACACAGCCAAATCCTCATCCCACACTAATGAGGGGATCATGTCCCCTCCAGAGACCCGTCAATGGGTCCTTCCACCTGGCTTCAAGTGCCCTGTATGGCATGGTCCCGGTCCAGTGGCACTGGAGCGGTGATGAATGTGAGTCCTTTGAAAAATTTAAAATGTTAAGTGTCAGGAGCACCTTCCTGAGCTGGTCATGGGGGGAGGAGAGCTCCCCCATTTTGTTTTGTAAGCTGGGTTTTTAGGGTGCGGTTGGTTCGTTCCACAATTGCCTGTCCTTGGGAGTTATGGGGAAGGCCTGTAGTGTGGGTTATGTTCCACCTCTTGAGGAACTCTTGAAAGGACTGCCCAATAAAGCAAGGTCCATTATCTGTTTTTGGCAGGTTACGCAGGCCTAGAACTGTAAAGCATTGAAGCAAATGATTGATGGCATGTTTAGACTTCTCTCCTGCATGAGCAGTTGCCCAGCAGGCATGGGGGAAGGTATCCACCGTGACAAAGACATATTTGAGTCTCCCAAAGGATGTGACATGGGTAACATCGGTCTGCCAGAGGTTGTTGGGATGTAGGCCTTGGGGATTGACTCCCTCCTGTTGAAGTGGAGGGGTCAGTAAGAATGGCTGGCAGCTTTTACAGGTCCAGATAATCTTTTTGAGATCTTTAACTGGTATCTATGGAAATTTGTGGTGAAGCCCTCTCCAGTTTGCATGGGTGAGGCCATGGAGGTTTATAGCCTCAGCCAGGGAGTAGCAGGCAATGGTGCCCATAGTGGCCAACCTGTCAGCAAGGGAGTTGCCCTCTGTTAGGAAGCTCGGAAAGGATTGGTGGCCTCACAGGTGTTGGAGGAACAAGGGGGCTGTTTTTTGTTTAAGCAGGTTTTGGGCCTGGATCATAAGAGGGGTTATGGGATTATTATCCAACCTGATGTAGGCCTCGGCTAAGGTGGGCAGGAGGTGAACAACATAAAGACTATCGGAGAACAGGTTGAAAGAGACCGGAATCTCAGCCAATGCCATAATTACGGCATAGAGCTCTTTGAACTGGGCAGAACCTTGGATCTGATGAGCGATGGTCCTGGCGGGTGGGGCATGGCACTGGCCTGGGGCATATGAAACTATGGCTGCTCCCGCTTTGCCACCATCAGTAAACACAGTGGGACCATTGGGGTCAGGCACATTAGCAAATAGTTGGGGGGCGGGGTTCCCAGGCTAAGCAGGAGAAAGAGGATGCACACTTGTAGGGCCCGTAGTGGCAGCTCAATTTTCCCAGGAACCCTTTTAGGGCAAGGGCTAGCCTGCTGTGGTTCCTCTCAAGCCAGGTGAAATCTGTCAATCAAAAGGGAACAATGATAACCCGGGGATCACATCCAAAGAGCCGGATGGACAAGTCTCGCCCTTTAATGATGCATTCAGCTATTTGATCTGGGGCAGAATATACTCGAGGGGCTCCCCCAATGGAAAGGTGTATCCAGTGTAAGGGCTCCCCCTCCTGTGAGAGGAGAGCAGTATAGACTGGATTTCCACTGAGCACAGCAAGGTGAACGGGAAGGGTGGGGTCAAAGCGCTTAAGGGTTGAATTATTTATAGCTCTCTGTGTATTGTTTAGAGCAGCCCAGTGTTTGGCAGAGAGAGTCACCTCTGAAGAGAGGTATAGCCCTTTGAGTAAGTCAAAGAGCAGTAGCAACTCAGCTGTGGAGATGGGAATCCAGGGTCGCATCCAATTGATCTCCCCAAGCAACTCTTGTAAATGTGGGAGTGTACATTTGTCCTGGATTTTTAGCTGAGGCTTAGCGAGGGAAACCACATCTAAGTCTAGGGTTGTGCCCAGTATTTTGAATGAGGCCACCCTTTGAATCTTTTCTGGGGCCACTTGGAAACAGGCACTTTTAAGCAATTTACAGCACTCCAAGTAAAGTTCATTGAGTCTGGAGGGGCATGAGGCTCCCAGGATAATGTCATCATGTAGATGTATAGGAGCACATTGGGGCGTCTGAATAAAGGGGAGAGAATTTTGGACATATAGTCCTGGCAGATCGAGGGGCTGTTGGCCATACCCTGGGGTAGGACAGTCCACTCAAATCGCTGGTCAGGCCCTCGGAAATTTAATGATGGGATAGAGAAAGCAAACTTTTCAGTGTCCCCACAGTGTAGGGGAATCGAGAAAAAGCAATCCTTAATATCTATAGCATTTTCCATTTACCACTAGATTTTTAAATTATAAACACTGGAGAATTCCATGGGCTGTTAGAGTGTTTTAAGTGCCCAGCCTGGACTTGTTGTCTAACAATAACATGTAACTGCTGGAGCTTAACAGTTGGGAGTGCCACTGCTCCCCCCATGGGGGGGGTCCATTGTATTTTAGGGATCTCCTGTGAGGCAGTGGCCTTTAGGATTGGGGGTGAGGGTGGAAGTTTGAGAGTTGAGTCGCTGTGAGGCTAGGCCAGGTTTAGGGCAGGGAGATGAGAGGCAGCAGCGGCGGCTGTGGCCCAGAGCCCTTCTTGGTGCGCCTGTGAGCAGCCACAGGGGCAGCACCCTTGGGAAGTTAGTTGACCTGCAGCAGAGGTGCCTGCAGTGGAGGCGCCTGCGGCGGCGCAGTGGCAGCATTGTGCGCCTCCCCTCCATTTTCTGTATCGTGCAATTTTGGTAAGTGAGTCCCTGAAGGATTGTTTTAGCCCATGGAGAATTGGGGCCATCCTTTTTAAGCTCCTTTAAATTACTGGGATACCAGGGCGCAGGCCTATTTCCCCTAGGGTTAATGTTAACTGGGTAAAGGTGACAAGCAGGGGGCATGGCTGGGTCCGCCTGGAGGCCCTCCCCACCTCGGGGAGGGGGATGGAGAGAAAGAGACTCCACCCTGTTAATGGCCAAGTTAATGGCCGTCTTTGTGCCCAAATTAATCAAGCCTGAGGGAGCACATGGCTCCAGGTAGGGTAGGTGGGCAGAGCCTCCCGAAGGGGGTTGGAGGGCCCTTCAGGAGTAGAACTGTGTCCCAGGGCCTCAGGTTGCTGGGGTAAAGAGAGATAGAGGCAAGCTTGAGGCCGATGAACACTCCCAAATGGGTCAGGGGGTTTTTCTTTAGGCAGTTTATTAGGTGACTCCAAAGAATTGTGCCTCAACAATGTTGAGGGGGGATTAGGGGAAAGAGGGGTGCCTGATTGTACTTTTGGAGGGGGGTGAATGACGGAAGGCAGAATTGGACTGTGCCTCTCTTGCCATCTGATCCCACGTGCTCCAGTAGGGAGCCATGGGGCGACCTTAAATAAGATGAGTCCCCGACTTGAAAGAGTGAAGAGAAGGGTTATAGAGGAAGACTACCCCATATTTTATGGAGGTACATTCACCCGAAGTCCGATTAGCTTGTCGGCGAGATTCTGGATTCCTCCTGGAGTCCTCCTGGAGGTTCACATGTGGGCACCAGATGTAGCATGTGCGTCCCACGCCACACGGGGTAGAGCAAAGCGGGCCAGCCACTTCGCTTGTCGGGGCTGAGCGAGAGGGAGAGTGTCTGGGCTGGGCCCACCACCCTGGGGGGGTGGGGAAGCCCCCCGAAAAACCAGCACTGGCCGGGAGTCCAGTCAGCGGTCAGGTGGTGCCTCAGGAACTCAACTTTATTGGAACATACAATAGATTATATGGGCAGATCAGGTAGGGAGGTGAAGCTAGGGAGGGGGAGCCAATGGGAGCAGGTCTCATCAAGTATAGCTGCGGGGGAGGGAGGTAGGCCTTTCCTTGACCCACCCACCGGCTTCCTGAGGTCTGAGGGGTCAGATTTCACCAAAAAAGGTCAGAGCCTGTGAGTGCTGAATGCCACATAACATGAGCGATCTCTACACTGGGGATTGAACCTAGGAACAATTAGTCTCCAAGATACACCCCAGCCCTTTGCTGAGGCTGGCTTCAAATCTGTGATCCTACTATCTCAGTCTCCCAAGTACTGGGATTATAGGTGTATATCAACACTCCTGGCTTAGGTATTCAATTTTAACTTAAAATAGAAGCTCACACTTATATGGTATTCATTACATGCCAGAACGTGCTTTATACATGTGAACTCCTTTAATGCCTGTGTGCCTCAAAAGTATTATTAGCGAAATGTGGTGTTATACTTCTGCAATACCAGTACTTGGGAGGCTGAGCTAGGAGGATTGCAGGTTTGAGACCAACCTCAGCAACTTAGGGAGGCTCTCAGCAACCAATAAGATCCTGTTTCATAATAAAAAGGACTTGGTATTTAGCTTGGAGGTAAGATGACCCTGGGTTTTATTCCCAGTGACACATAACACGCACACACAGGAGTCACTTACTGGCTGAGTGACATGCTCTAAACCCCAAGACTTAGTTCTTTTTAATTATTTATCCCTCTACTGATTTTGGAAGGTAAAGAATAAAAAAAAAAAAAACACCTTGGAATTGGATAGGCGAAGTTTAATCTCCAGACCACATGGTTGAATTGTCACAGGGGGCAGAACAATGAGGAAAGAATGTGGGTTTTCTTGTGATTACACTCTTTACTAGAGAGGCTGCAGGGCAGGCAGTGGGATTCACCTCTGGCAAGGAAAGCAAAGGACAGAAACATGAGATGCCATCAATTGATTTCTTTTTAAACATTAGAAGGGGAAAAGTAGGCAGATGATAACTCAGCACTCTAAAGTGTTGCAGATTGTGAGAGTGCTAATAAAATCTCTAGAATAAAGTTGGCAGAGCTAAAAGGAGCAGGAAGGATATCTAGAGGTTACTGCATGCTGAGTGTCCTGATTGCCAAAGCTATGACCCTAACTCATTTAACTTTTCCTAAAGCTAACAAAATCAAGAGGGAGGAGACTCCATGGAGTGAAGAGAGCCTGGGGTTGAAGAGTTGGAAGACATGAAAATTTCTTAGCAAACTAACTCAGTATGAGTCAAACAGTGTGATACAATTGCAAAGAAAAAAAGAAGGGGAGAAAGAAAAATGTGCAATGTAGTGTTTGTGCTAAGAGAATACAGAAGAAAGAATGTCTTTAGAACTAACATTATGGCTTATATATAAAATCTTTTACCTTGTATATTGACCTATGTAGCCAGTGCCCACTACCACATATTTTATTTCTCTCAGATATATGTCCTTTCAACATCTCCTAGAAGGCAGGTGTTCTGTACCTCTGTTACAGTCAAACTGAGAGTGCCGCTCCCTGAATCTTTGTGTCTGCCTCAAATTCATATGCTACAACCTAGTCACCAGTGTGATGATCCTAAGAAAAATGTTTTTGGGAGATGATCTTGTCACAAGGATTCTGCCCTCATGAATGGTATTAGTGCCTTTATGGGCCCAAGAGAACCTCCAGACCCTTTGTGAAGACTTTAATGTGAGGACAAGGAAGAAGGCACATCTATGGACTAGGAAATAGATGTGTAACAGATATTGAGTCTGCTGGTACCTTGATGGACTCCCCAACTTCCAGAACTGAGAAACATTTGTTGTTGTTGCTGCCCATGTGTGGTCTGTTTTAACAGCCTAAACAAGCTAATACAGGAAATTAATACCAGTATTGGGGAATGTTACTTAACAAAGATCTAAAATATGAAGGCAGCTATGGCTAGAAGCTGGACGACATTTGAGGCATCTTCTAGAGGAATCCTGCATTGCCATGAATGGAGTGTTTTGGGCAATTCTGGTGAGAATTCAGAAGAAAAAGATGGGAGCTGTAGAGAGAGAAAGCCTCCCTCTTGTTAGAGAATACCTAAGCAGTTGTGAACAGAATGCTGGTAGAAATATGGATGTCACAGGCCAATCTAAAAAAAAAAACCTAGGAAAATGAAGGGCATGCTATTGGCAACTGAAGGAAAGGCTATCCTTATTGTAAAGTAGTACAAAGAACCGAGCTGCATTGTGTTCATATTCTAGTGTTTTGGGGAAGGTGAAGTGAGTGGCAAAATTTGATACTGGTTGAGGAAATTTCTAAGTAAAGTGTTAAAGGTATATGGTGTGGCTTTTTCTGACTACTCAAAATAAGAAGACAGAATGACTTTTCATAGCTTCAAAGGTAGAAAACAATTTTTCTCAGAAGGAATTGTGTTATGGGTCTCACTCATAACTGATTTAGATGATATTCAAATGAGATTCTTACCATATCCTATTTGTACCAATTTTTATAAATGTTTATTATTGAATTGTAGAATCCTAACATTTTGAAAAAAATTAGGTTCAAAACAGGTAGACCTGTAGATGTCTAGTTGCTGCTAACTGAAATAAAAGAAAACCATGGCTCTAAGCAGGATGACATTAATAGACTCATATCATTCCTTGGTTTCTTTGAAGCTAGTTATAGGAACTCACCTGTTTGAAGGGTGAATAAGTTCTTCTCATTTGCTTCCTTTGAGAGTTATAACTATTACTGATTTGTGTATACCTGAGATGCAGTGACATTCTGTACATATGTGAGAATACCAATGCCAATCTCAGTATCCTGTATGGGAAAGGAGGAATGTGAGGGAGAGAGCCAGAGGAAGCCACTTCAACACATAGGCACAGGTAAAAACTTTCTCAATAAAACCCCCAAAGCATAAGCAACTCAAAGGAAGATCAATACATGGGATTGCATTAAACTGAAGAGCTTCTGTGCAGCAAAGGAAACTATCAAGAACCTCAACAAAGAGCCCATAGAGTGGGAGAAAATTTTTGCCAGGTACTCTTCTGATAGAGGACTAATATCTAGGATATACAAAGAACTCAAGAACCTCACAGCTAAGAAAACAAATAACCCAATCAAAAAATGGACAAAGACACTTCACAAAAGAGGAAATACAAATGGCCAATAAATGTATGAGGGAATGTTCAACATCATTAGCAATCAGGGAGATGCAAATCAAAAGTACCTTGAAATTTCACCTACCTCCAATCAGAATGGCAATCATCAAGAACACAAACAACAACAAATGCTGGAGAGGGTATGGAGAAGTAGGAACCTTAATACATTGCTGGTGGGATTGCAAATTAGTGCAACCACTTTGGAAAACAATATGGAGAATCCTCAGACGAATGGGAATGAACCTACCATATGATCCAGCAATACCACTTCTGGGTATCTACCCAAAAGAATGGAAACTGAACTATGATACTGATGCATGTGTATCTATGTTTATAGTTACACAATTCACAATTGCCAAACTCTGGAACCAGCAAAGATGTCCACCAACAGATGAATGGATTACAAAACTATGGGATATGTACACAATGGAATTTTACTCAGCCATAAAGAAGAACAAAATCATGTCATTTGCAGGAAAATGGATGGAACTGGAAAACATGTTAAGTGAGATTAGTCAGTCACAAAAAGTAAAAAATTGTATGCTCTGCCTAATATATGGAAGCTAGGGAGAAAATGGGGCATAAGAGAGACTCCAGATGAAGAAGGAGAAACCTTAGGTGAACAAAGAAGTTGACTTAACTGAAGGTGATGGGGGGGGACCCTAATGCACATGATGTACTTTCACAAACATATCAAATTCAATCACTAAACTGAACCTGAGAAGGAGGGAGGGCAAGCGAGTGAGGTGGGAATTGGGGAAGGGTTAAATGACAAGTGATTGCGTGTATGTCTTTATCAGCTTGTACCTAACAAAGATGTATGATTACAATGCACCAATTAAAAAGTAAAATAAAAAAAGAAAATTTCAATATATTAAAATTTTATTTTAGTAACATTTCTTTAGTGGAATCAAAGTTTGTTAAAGAATTTTTTGATTCTTCAATATCATTTTACAGATTTTTACATTTTATATGATATGAATATACATGCACACAGCACTTCCACATTTCATTGACTCAACATCAAAGGCAGAAAGAAAACTTTTCTTATTACAGTCTTAAAAATATCCCTACAAATTTTTAATGAGAACAGAAGAAAATGCTGCATTTCCAAGTACAAAATAAGAAGTTTCCATTTCAAAAATAATAAAAAATCATGATAGTCTGTCCTTCCTGTTTAAATATTCTTTATAAATAGATTCAGAACTATACAGAACTATAGCAGAAGGTAAATTATTAAATCCATCAAGAGATTATCAAAAATTTACTGGTTTCCCAATACCTTCCCAGCATCCTGGTGATAGAAATACAGATTAAAACCTCATTGTTCTGATTAAGGAAAATCCATCAAATGATAATGGGAACCAGTATGATAAATACATATTAAAAAGTGTGATAAGCATTAATAGAAGGAAGAAGAAAGTGTGCAGAAGACAAGGGAGTCAAAATTTAGGAAATTACAAATATTTAACAAGATCAGAACAGAGGGCCGAGGGTGAGAAGGAGGTTGGGAAAGGAGTTAAGTGGTTTGATGGGCCCATACTGCTCTGGTGAGCCTTAAAGAGGTGCTGAGTGTGGGTCACAGGGAGGGGAGTGCAGTGGGCAGGCCTTGCCTCTGTGCATGCGGCCTGTGACATGCGTCTGTCGGCTGTCCCCACTGAACTGAGAAATGAATTTTAGGGTCCAACTCCCCAGCCAAAAATTCATTAATCTCATCCAGTGTCTGCTTATGTTTTTTCAGTTCTCATCCCCCTGAGCTAGAATCCCTACAGTTTGTCCAACTGTCAGACTCTAGCCTTCCATCTAGAAGATTCTCAGCATAAATGTCTGTCCTTTGTCTCAGTCACTTGTCTGAGGCTGCTTTAACTTTTTTGGCATGTTATCAATGCCTTGTAGACAGGCATTTATATTGGGGTAATGTCCTCCTCCTAGATTTCATATTAGGAAAACCAAACCAGTGCTCATGCGCTAGTGAGAACTGGACAGTGCCCTTCACAAAAGAGGACAACACTACTGAGATGGAGAAGAGAGGATAGTAATAAACCTGTTAATATGAAAAAAAATTCTGAAGATAAGAAATGTTTTGAAATAAGAGATATGTACAGTATGCATTAATTTGTATCCTCCTGGCATCAGATGCTTTTACATGTGCATTTGAGAAATGATAAAAATACCTTAAAGTTGACCTTTCCTGAACAGTAAAGGAATTTTGTCAACAGAGAAGCATCGATCTGCTCAAATGATCCCATTAGTTCTCTGTGAGAATGTCACATTGGGCAGGATCCTAAGAGAGGATAAAATATAGGGTATTTCTTTTTGAGTGTCTGGATTACTACAGGAAACAGCACTGCCAGCAAAATGCAAAATGCTTACTTAAAAATAAAGTAAGGACAGATGGAGTTAACAGCGGGACTTATGTTCAGACTTCAATCAGGCAGACATAAGGTGTCTGGAGTCAGGCCCCTCTTGGAACTCTGCCAACCCTCATCTTCTTTCAATTGGGGTAATTCCACTGAAAGTAAAAGGCGTGGTAGTAGCCGGGTGTGGTGGCGCACGCTTGTAATCCCAGCATTTGAGAGGCTGAGACTGGAGGATCTGGGTTCGCGGCCAGCCTCAGCTACCTAGTGAGGCACTCTGCAACTTAGTGAGACTCAGTTTCAAAATAAAGAATAAAAAATCGGGCTGGGAGTATAGCTCAGAGGTACAATGCCCCTGAGTTCAATCCCCAGTACCGTAAAAAAAAAAAAAAAGTAGTACTGTTTCTATGTAATATCATATATCATTGAGTGGGGGTAGCAAAGGTAATTTCTTCAATCATTTAAACAAGTATTTGTTGAACATCCAACTCTAACCCTGTCATTGCTTTTATTTCTCCAAGTTTTGTCCAAAGCTTTATTCATATCTGTACATTTTAAAATATTTTGCCATATTGCATCCATAACATTTCATAGATGTTTTCTATGTTGTTACAATGCTTTGTGTTTATCATGTGTATTGATTGAATCATATTTCATTGACAGGCTAGTTCATGATTTATATCTTAATTCCCTTGCTGGTGGACATTTAGGAAAGTTATTTGGCAGACTTCCATTTTTGCAAAACTTCCAGGAGTGGGCCAAAGTTGAAAGGAAAAGACAAATCCAGGCAAGCCAAGACTGGATGCTGGGGAGCACATGGTCAGAATGCCAAGAGTTAATCTTTGAAGCAGAAGGAGCTTACTTCCACATTTCTTTGTTTATTTGTTCTCTTTTATCATCACTTACAAATCCTATTTCTCTGACAGATATCATGAGTGGGAGGCTGCGTGGCATGGTCTGCAGATGGAGACATATCCAATCACAGTCCTTTGTGAGCACAGCACATGGACCCACTTGACTTCAAGGGTGTGTCTGGGAAATGTGATCCAAAAGAGAGAACAGATTTGGGGGGACAGTTAGTGATATGTGGTCAATCAGTAGTATTTGTATTGTTCTTGCTTCCCATCTGCTTTTCTTTGTCTTATTTTCCAACTGTCTCAAAATTTGTTTGACAAAGATGACTCCAACAAAAAACAATTTTGTTACTGAGATGAGTACTTATTAAATATCTTGGTTAAAGATAAAATATGGGCTGTATAAGATTTTTTATTTTTATTTTTTAAAATTTTTATTGGTGCATTGTAGTTGCACATCTTTGTTAAGTACATGTACACATCTCTCATTTTATAGTTCCTTAATTTCTGCCCCAATCAGTCCCCTTCCCTCTTTCTCATATTTGGTTTAGTGATTGATTTTGATATATTTGTAAATGTACATCATGTGCATTAGGGTGTTTCCCTCCTTGCCCCATCACTGTCAGTTAAGTCACCTTCTTTGGTCATCAAACTTTTTTCCTTCACCTAGAATGTTTCTTATAAGTCACTTTCTCCTTAACTTCTGCATATTTAGGAAAAGCATTTAATCTCATGTAACATATATTAGGTTCCCACCACTCCACGCCCTCTCCAGCATTTGTTGTTGTTTGTGTTTTTAATGATTGCCATTCTAAGTGGAGTTAGGTGAAATAACAGGGTAGTTTTGATTTGCATCTCTCTGATATATATATATATATATATATATATATATATATATATATATATATATATATAATATATTGATCTGATATATATATCTGATTGGTATATATTGAACGTTTCCTCATGTGTTTTTTTGGCCATTTTTTATTTTGTTAAGTGTCTATTTAGATAATTTGCCCATTTCTGATTGGGTTATTGGTTTTCTTAGTGGTGAGTTTCTTTAGTTCTCTGTATATTTTAGATACTATTCTCTATCAGGGGAGTAGCTGGTAAAAAACTTCTCCCATTTTGTGGGTCTTTTGAGATTTTTTATAGTTTTCTTTGCTGCTCTTCAATTTAATGCAATCCCATTGATCTTTCTTTTTTTTTTCTTTTATTTTTATATGCTTTTATTGGTGCATTATCGTTTCATACCAAAATGTAAATCATGTTGACATTGACATGCATGCACATACAGCACTTAGCCCCCTCCCCACCCCTGCCACCAAGTTCTTTTTTTTTTTTTTTTTTTTTTTTTTTTTTTTTTTTTTTTTTTTTTTTTTTTTTTTTTTTTTTTTTTTTTTTTTTTTTTTTTTTTTTTTTTTTTTTTTTTTTTTTTTTTTTTTTTTTGAGTAATGTGCTAGAGGTCAGCATGCCATGACCTCTTCTTTTTTTATTTTATTTATTTATTTTTTTAGCATGGATTTTTATACATTTCTTGGGTACAACAGGGTTAATCACACATTTTTGTTGGGTACAAGCTAGTACAGGTAAAGACATCCATGCACATATTTCTCATTAACCCTTCCCCGATTCCCACCCACCCTCCCCCTATCTCCTGGTCAGTTTAGTTATTGACTTTGATGTGATCTTGTAAGTACATCATGCTCATTA
>PVLC010016898.1:0-34739 GCA_004027655.1 Graphiurus murinus
TTTTTGCGGCACTGGGGATTGAACTCAGGGGCATTCTACCTCCGAGCTATACCCCCAGCCCTATTTTTTTTATTCTTTATTTTGAAACCGAGTCTCACTAAGTTGCGGAGTGCCTCACTAGGTAGCTGAGGCTGGCTGCGAACCCGGATCCTCCGGTCTCAGCCTCCCGAATGCTGGGATTACAAGCGTGCGCCACCATGCCCGGCTTATTTATTTATGTTTTGAAACAGGGTCTCACTTAGTTGTTGAAGGTCTCACTATGTTGCTGAGGCTGGTCTCAGTCCTGCGATCCTCTGTCTCAGCCTCCCAAGTACTAGGATTATAGGCATGTGCCACCACACCTGGCTCCTGGATGTCTTAAATTATACTACAAGAAAGCCAGTGATATTAGGGTATCACATAGTTTGGCAATTTCTCCAAACTAAGATATATTTGAAGAATATTTATTGACTGTTAATATTAAATAATTTACTTATCTAATATGATAAGATTATTTTCCTCTTATGGACAAATATCTAATCCTCAGGAGGGCCAAAAATATGTCCTGAATCATGGAGTTGTTAACTGACAAAGCCATATTTGCAACTTGGATGTATTTGGCTCAAACACCCATGCTCTCAATTTATACAGTGCATGCTCTCCCTCTGTGGCAAGTAAAGGGGGAAAGGGGGAAAAATAAGAAAAAAAAAAAAAAGAATAGAAATATCTGACAGCCCACTTAAGTGCTTTCCTGAAATCCTTCCACCTGTACATCCATCCCTACCTAGTGGTAAGGTCAAGACTAACCACATCTAGGAGCACACTGTCATTTCTCATGCCCTTGGCAGGTGGGGCTGGAATTATTTTGCATGACACTTACCTGAAATCTGTTCCTCCTTGGCCTGGACTAATCTCTAAGTATGACTTGTCTGCCACAGTTTCCAGTGAATGGTTTCCTCCTCAGACCCACAGGAGGTGCTCTTGTTCTCTGCTAGGATGAGAATCTTTCCTGCCCCATTCATGTGATGAGGGCCCTGAAAAGGGACCTATCCAAGTCCCTTTCCAAGAAGCTTGACTTCTAGACACCTTTTCATTGGTTTATTTCAAAGGACAAACAAAGAAAATGAGAGCAGGTACTAATGGAGATAATTTTAATATTGCCACATAATAAAACTTTGTATTCAGCAATCCCTACTCATCCTGGGGTTACCTTGGTTATACTGAACCCCTAAGCCAATTGTCCTAAGTTTTTGTGTGCTTAAAATTGAAATGTAAGTTAAAATTAAAATGGCAGGAAGAGTATACCGTGAAAACAATAACCATAGGAAACTTGAAGTAACTATAAAAATATCCCACAATGTAAGCTTGAGGATAAAAATTATTTAATTATTGATTGATTGATTGATTGATTGATTGTGGTATTGAGGATTGACCCCAGGGCCATTCTACCTCTGAGCTATACCCCAAGCCCAATTTTATTTTTATTTAGAGACAGAATCTCAGTACATTAATCAGAGTCTCACTACTGCTACTCACTGAGGCTGTCCTCAAACTTACAATCCTCTTGTCTCAGCCTCCCAAGAACTGGTATTACCACCATGCTTGGCTAAAAGTAAATTTCATAATGATGAAAGAGTTAGTTTTTTCAAGGAGATATAAAACTTGTAAAAGTCACATAATAACAGAGATTAAAAATACATGAATAAAAATGGATAGAACTAAATCCATAGATAGCTTTTTAAATCAAGAATTATAGTGTGATTTTAAATAATTCTCTGCCAGAATTTAAAAGAGAAAATAGAAGAAAGCACTAAGGCTGTAAAATAGCTGAGAAACGCCATCAGCCTACTTGACCTAATTAATATTTATAGAATATCCCCAGATATTGAAATGCATACTGTTTTCCAGTATCACAGACTTTCAACAAGATAGTTCATATGCAGTTCCATGAAATTTCTCAACAAAATTTAAAAAATTAATTTATGCAAAGTCTGACTAAAATGAAATTATATTAGAAACCAAATAAAAGTATCTTAAAAATGAAGTATTTTGCAATAAATTGGAACTCTTCAAAATAATCTACGGATTAAAGAAATAATTCATAACATCTATAACTACTTATTATTAAATTAATACTAAATACAAAATTATATGTAATAAAATAACATTAAAATAATAAAGACAGTGATTTCTTTCCCAATTTTTGAGAAAGTTCACACTGATCTCCATAGTGGCTGTACTAGAATTCAGAATACTAAAGCAATACATGCATATTCATGTTTATAGCATCACAATTCACAACAGCTAAATTACGGAACCAGCCTAGGTGTCCATCAACAGATGAATGGATCACAAAACTGTGATATATAAACAAACAAACAAGCGTACACATACACAAGCAAATTATATCATACAAAGACAAAATGCATGGGATGAGGTTAAAGTACTGCTTACAGGGAAATCCGTAGCTTAAAATTATTTTATTAAAAAAGAGGGTTTAAGGCTAATAATCTAAGCTTAAACATTAAGAAGCTAGGAAAATAAGATATTGGACTGCATTTTAAGTAGAAGGAAAGAATTAGTAACAATAAGAGCAGATGTACATAAACAAGAAAAACAAGAAAGGCAACAGAAGCAAAAGATTATAATTTTTTTTTTTTATGGTATTGAGGATGGAACCTAAGGGAATTCTATTTCTAAGCTACACTCCAGCCCTATTTTATTCTGAAACATGATCTCATAAAGTTGTGGAGGGCCTCACCAAGTTGCTGAGGATGGCCACAAACCTACAATTCTCCTGTCTCAGCCTCCCAAGTACTGGAATTACAAATGTGCACCACCATGTCCAGCTAAATGGTGATTCTTTGAAAGGAGTAATGGGAATAATACTTCCAAGGTGAATTGATCCCAGAAGGAAGTGGAGAAGACTCAATTCCCAATATTAGGAAGGAAGCAGAGTACATCCTGAAGAATCTTCACAATATTGAAAGGAACTAAGAAGCTGACTTTGGGACCCTTCATGCAAATAAACTCTTCAATTTAAGTAAAAAGGGCACATTCCTGGAAGACAAACTGTCTCAAGAAAAGAAAGAAGGAAAGAAAGAAAATGAGAAGGAAGGAAGGAAAGAAAGAAAGAAAGGAAGGAAGGAAGGAAGGAAGGAAGGAAGGAAGGAAGGAAGGAAGGAAGGAAGGAAGGAAGGAAGGAAGGAAGGAAGGAAGGAAGAAAGTCAGTCAAAATAGCTCCATGTCTACTAAAGAAAGTCAACTTGTAACGAAGAATCTTTCCACAAAGGAAATTCTAACCATATAAGGCTCCATTGGTGAACTCAAACACATAAAGCACCATGCAAACTATTTCAGAAAATGGAGAAAGAAGCACTTTCCATACATTTTATGATATAACATTGTTGTGACAATAAAACCAGACAAAGATAATACAACAAAATAAAACTCATGATGAATTTCTCTAATAAATACGCACAAAAGTCTTTAACAAAATGAGCATTAACAAACCATGTCTGGCAATATAGAAAAAAGATATATAGACCATAATCAAGTCAGAATTATCTAAAGCATACAAATGTGGTTTATTATTACAAAGTAAATATATTTCACCATATTGAGAGATAAAGAAGACAGTGTGCTAAATTACCTCAATAAATGCAGAGATTAGTCTGACTCAAATCCTGTACAAACAGATTCAATGGGTTGTCTTCAGACCAAGTAAAATATATCTGTGAATACCTCCAGATATTATTATGCTTAATGGTGACATCAAAAGAAAAAATGAGACAGTGGTGTATCTATTGCTACCCCTTTTACTTCCCAAAGTACTAGAGTACAGGCCAATACCATAAAGGAAAGAACAAAAGCCTTATGTATTTTTTCAATCGCACAAAAATAATGAAATTCTTAGCAATAAACTAATATTTGCAACACATAAATGAAAATTTCTAAAAAAATACATGAAATAAATTTAAAAACCTAAATAAATACAGAAATAAACCATATTCCTACTTTCCAATGGTCATTATATTCCCACGGTAAGGTTCTTTATTCAAACTTATCAATGGATTCTATACAATGGAAATTAAATTATACTAAAGTTTTGTCACAGCAATTTGTAACTCATATTCTCATGCCCAAACTTTGAATTGCCATAACTTATGAAAGAGTTTTGGAGGCTGAGACCTATAAACAAAGTGTTTTCAGGGTTGGTGTTTGGTGAGACCCGTCTTTCTGGCTGTTTCTCTGTGGGAAGAGGGCAAAAAGAGTTCTGATGACTTTTACTCTTCTTATAGGGACACCAGGTCTATTGGATTTGGGCTTATCCTATGATCTCACTTTTTCTTACTTATCTCCTTAAAGGATTTATCTCAAAACACAATCACATTGGGGGTTAGGCCTCAATATATAAGCTTGTTGGATGGCACACACAATCAACTTTATAACTAATAGATAACGAAAGACAGAAGCATGATATATTTTTATTTCTTCGCAAGTTTTATTTCTAGTAAGATAAAAACTTGCTAATATTCAAGGTCACATATTTATAAACAAGTATTGAAAAATGTTATGAAGTACTAATCAAATGTAATAGCTTGGAATTCAACACAATTGAGCCACTTTGACTATGCTGGCCTTACCAGCAATACTATGATAGTTAGGAAGAGTCAAGTGGCTTCCCTTTAAATAAGGCTTTGATTTGGCTAGGTTAATGCAGAGCCACATCCGCAACTATAAATTATAATTCTCCCTAATCCATTTGTCCTTCTGACACATTAAAATGATTTTTCAGGATTCTGCATCAATCACCTACTTCGGTGTATTGCACATGTGACAAATTACTGTTTAATAAAATCCCATTAAACTCCCCAGAGTCAATGCTGCACAAGGTATAAGCTTTTCAGTGCTGGACAAATTTGAGAAGCTCAGAATGTTACTATTGCTATTTTCCTCCTTCCCCATGAGGATCATTGTGTGAAGATTCATGGGAAATGCCTTCCCACAGTCTTCACCATGAGTATCTCCTGTGTACAACTAAAAAAGGCAAGGTTCTCTCTTCGTTCCTTGCATTAAAAGTGTATGTAACATGTCCTTGGATGCTGAACACTGTGGCAGGTGGTGGGCATGAGAAATGAAGATGTGTTCTTTGTCATGAAAACACTCAAACACAAACAGATCAGTCCATGAGATGCTGTGGATGCCAACAGACAAGATTGTGAGACTACTGAGAAAAGCAGATGCAGGAGCTTCGACTCTTGAGGAAACTGAGCCTTACCCCATGGACACAGAGTGAGGAACAGTAAGAGGGTTCCAGGCACAAGGACGGGCATTAAGTACCACGTGGAAACAGCACCATACGTTTCTAATATTAAGTGGATCGGATCATGTGCCTTTGTTGCAAGCGAGACCTGAAAGGTAGGGAGAAGACATATTATGGTACAAGTATTGCTCAGGAGCCTGGTGTGGTGATGCATGTCTGCAATCAGTACTTGGGAGGCTGACACAGGGAATCACAGGTTTAAGGCCAGCATATGGTAGCAAAGTGAGACGCTGTTTCAAAAAATAGTAAATAAAATGAGGGAAGGGCTCTGGGTGTAGCTCAGAGGCAGAATGTCCCTGCAAAGGAAGGGAAGGAGGGAGGGAGAGAGGCTTTAACTGTGAAACTGCTATCATTGTCACTGGACAACTGCTTTGTCAATAGTCCAGCACTAAAATTATTGGCAATTATTTCATTAGTTATTTCAGTACTTACAAAACATATGGAACCGACTATTGAGTTTGGTGCAAGGACTATATAATGAACAATTAGTATCTCAGTCTTCTGAAAACCTATCATCCACAAGTGGAAGTCAACAGGTGAATGAATTCTTAAACATGTCCGAGGTAGTATGCTGACATTTCTCCATCTTCAATATCTTTTTTTTTTTTTTTTTCTGTACTGGGGATTGAACCCAGGGCCATTCTACCTCTGAGCTATACCCCTAGTCCTATTTTGTAATTTTTATTTTGAATCAAGGTCTCACTAAGTTTCAGAGAGCCTCACTAAGTAGCTGAAGCTGGCTGCAAACCCAGATCCTCCTGTCTCAGCCTCCCAAGTACTGGGATTACAAGCATGTGCCACCACACCCGGCTCATCTTCAATATCTTTAATGAGCATCATTAATATCAATTTCTGATCTGTTTTAGGCATTTTATAATCTATAAAGCATGTTCTTGTTTTGTTTTGTTTTTCTCACTTGAGCCTCAGCAAAGCCTCTGTAACAGTGAAAAGCACCCCTAGAAAAAAAGAACTGGGCTCAGGTACAGAAAATGACTTTCATAAAAGCCTAAGAGTAACCAGGAGCAGAACTGAAGCTGGTGAGTAAATACTAGTTGGGTATTTTTTCTGTATCTACTCTAATGGTTTGTGCTTTGGCATTCTCTACCATCTTCTTGGCTTCTTGTGAACCTTTGCACCCTGATTGCTAGCCCGGCACTCAGCCCGTCTGCCCTGCTTGGACTCTGTTTCCCATGAGTATCCCCCTGGTTTCAGCTCACCTTTCCCTGGAAGGTGGCTGCAGCCCTGCTCTGTGTTCGCTGTGTCTTTGGATTCCTGCTTGTCTCACCAATCTCTGATCCTGGGGACTGACTTTCTCTCAAAGCTGGACTTGCATTAATTAAAGACTTTCAAAGGGTTGAAGATGTCACCTGAGGGTCGATACTGAATTTTAACTCTAATCATAGACTCTTGGATGCACAAGATATTTCTTTTCCTCTCATTTTTTTAAAGAAGTACAATAATATTATTTGTAATCCTTGGCCATGAAATTTATCATTGGCTAATGGCTCACTCTCTTCTAACATTTTTAAATTAGTTGCATTAATATGAAATAATGTTGTAAACACCCAGGAATCCACAACTCAAGGCGAGACCTTGACAATGGCTGGAAGGGGGCTTTTTGCAACTTTTTCTTATCACACACAACTTCAAATAACTACTTCCCTAAATTCTCTATCATTTCCTTGCCTTTTAAATGTCTCTATTGTATTTAAAACAAGCATTTTCAATAAATTACCTTCAACTTTGCAGAAAATGAGATTTATATTGTATAACATGATTTATAACTTAGTTTTTTCATTTAAACATATTGTTATGGTTCATCTATTCTGTAATATGTTTTACTTCATTTATTTTTAGGACTATAATACCATTGCATAAATATACAACATCTGTTATCTTTTTCTGTAGTTATCTGGGTTTTTTCCAGATTTTTGTCAATTTAAAAGATATCATTGTGCACAATATTGGATATGTTTCTGGTGAACATGTTCCAAAATTTCCTTGGTTCTGCATATAGGAGTAATATTTTTACCTTCATGGCTTTTAAGTGTACAATATTATCCCTTATTGTCCAACTATTTTCCAAAGAAATTAAACCTATTGCTCACCCAATAGTAATATATGAGAGATCCTGTGAATTTTTAACTTTCTAATATCTGATATTGTCAGGACTTTTAACTTCTGCTAATTAAGTGAATATAAAATAGCCCCATATTGTCGTCTCGAACTGCATTTTCTTTATCACTAATTGGGTTGAATATCTTCTTGTAGTCTGTAAATCATGTTTTATATTTTATGTCAAGCCTCTCTAAATTGTCCATGTTTCTATTGGGCGCTATGCTTTTCCTATTAACTTGTATATGTTACTTACATATTCTTAAGTGAACCTAATAAATATGGTTGGTCTCAGCCTGTAACCCATTATTGTGAGTAAATACTAGTTTGGAGACAGACTGACTTCACAAATTTTATTGCTGGCAATTACTCATTGTGTTGTCTATGTCTATTGACTCTTGGCTTTGGTTATATTACATAAAAAGTGGTTTTGACATCACGCTGCTGATGATAATTAGGAATCAAAGAACACTGTTGAACTCTGCTTATTTGCCAGGTATATGGCACGCCCTAGGTGAGACAGAAATGACACATTTCCTAACATCTCCATGGGTGCAATGTAATAGGAATTGGGCAAATGAATAAGAATTGTGAAGTATAATATTGTAATGCTATTTGCAGTTCTGAGTGCTGTAGATGCTCTTGCATGGGCATCCTACCCAGAATGGACATTGTCAGGGAAAGCTGACTCCTAGTCATTCATTCACTTATCAAATACATAGCGAATGCCAACATTGCACCAAGTACTTTGCTAAATACGATAATTATTGCATTGTAGATGGAATCCATAGGATATAGCAAATGATTGACCTTGGGAGAAGACAGAAAATCAAGTAAAAAAAAAAATAAGTTTTCCCATAGGTGAATTGTGTTTTTACAGGACAAATTGTTTCCGTTTAGGCTTCCACCTCATGTCCTTTTATTCTAGATGCATCAGGTCTACTAAATTATCTGTTCTGTAATTACTGCAGCAGATTAGATTTTTGTTCTCAACTCTTTACTCTTTCCTGCAGTGGGATTATACATGCTGACCAAGTGTCGCTTGACTTCCCTATGACCAAGGGTTTGGTCCTGTGACATACTTTGGGCGATGAGATGTGATCACATGATGTTTTTCATGTCAAACAAATTGTTTAAGTACTTGCATATAATGTACCTAGATCTCCCTTGATTTTCTTCCCACTGCCCAGAAAAAGGAACGCTCCTACCAGTGGGTGCCAAGATGAAGAGGCACTCAGAGAAGTGCTGAACATTTCTGTCCACCTGCAGCACACCTGCAGCAGACCCTGGAGCCATAATGGACACCTGCTTATTTTCCACACCAGTTCAAACAGCATCTCCTCCAGAAAGTGTTCGCCACATCTACTTGCCTATCTCTACACTCTCCATCAGACCATGTGCTTCTTAAAATCTGGTGCCCATTAGTTTCATTTTTCTAACATTGTCCACCAGCTAATGTTTGACAAAAAGAAATCCCCCTACAAGGCGCTGTTGAATAAGTGTGTGAGTGAAAATGGAGGGATACTCAAAGAGAAGACTTGGATTCTCATGGAAAAAAATATTTCAAGTGTTATTTTTAACTGCATTTACTTCTAATTACTGAGGGTCATAAGTGATTAAGTCATCTGCAGGCAAAAAGAAATGTGGGCTGGGCTGACCTAAGTAATATAAATATTTGAATAGTCAATTTTGTTCTAAAATGCATACTCAAAAGTATTTTTGTGGCTGGGTGCAGTGGTGTAATTTCAGTACTTGGGCAGCTGGGACAAGAGGATCACAAGTTTGACAGCCTCAGCAATGTAGCAAGACCCTGTTTCAAAATTAAGAAAAAATAGAGCTGAGAGTAAAATTTATGGGTATAATGTCCCTGGGTTCAATCCCAGGTACTACACACACACACACACACACACACACACACACACACACACACACATTTTTGTTATAATAGCCCCTCTTAGCAATGACTTTTTACAATTTAACTTTTTTGATCACTTATTCTTTCATTCAACAAATATTTACAGAGTGACTCTTACTCATCTACTATAACCCAAGTTTCTTATTATATAGTTCATGTAACTAAGTATTCAAAAAGAGAAAAGGCTTCTCTTGTTCAAGAGTAATGACTCATGATTTGTAGTTAGTGATCTCTGGGAAATAAGGGACTTCCTGGAAACAAAGTTAATTTGTTGATTGTCTGAAAGATCTCAGACAATCATCTCTCCAGGTTTGACATTGACAAGCGAAAGTGGATTCAACATGGACACTAATCTGAATTCGAGTGCATTTAGATGTGTGTATGAGTGTGTGTGTGTCTCTTTCACTGAGTACGTACGTATGAGTGTGTGCATGCCCATGCCCTGTGTGTGACCCCAGATCCAGGAATTTTACCTGATGAGTAAATGCTCATCACCAGTGTTTATTCATACATACTAGTGAAATGTGTACTGTCTTTTGAAGTAGACAAAGTATTTTCAAATTCATTATTTTATGCTGTAGGCAGAGGTCTCCTAATCCTTTTCATTTCAGAAAAGTTAACTGAAATAAATACAATTACTAACATGGATTGAGGGATTTCAGTGTGCCAGCCTCTGACAGAAGGGTTTTATGGATTTTTAACTGAGCTCACTCTCACATCAAATACACTGCATAGACTCTATAACTATTGATTAATGCTATTTTATTAATATCATACGTGATTTACATCTGCCATATTTATCAGATGAGTAACCTGAAACATGGGGGGTTTGTACAACCTTCCCCCAAGACCACCCACATGGCTGGGAATTATGGTGCTATGATTAGAACCAGGCACCCCAAACTACTTCATGATACCGATGTTCTTGTATATGATTGTGCAATATTACCCCCACCTGTAAGTACAAGGTCAAATTTTAACTTCTAACTCAAAATCTGTCACTTTTCTAATTGTGTTTTTAGCTTCATATTTGTGGTAGTAATTGTTCATAAAGTGCATTTACTGTACCTTTTAAGTTACAGACCAGAACTGGAAAAACAAGTTAAATTATGCCCTCCCTTCTTCTCCAGATAGAATAATAGAGCTCAAGTTTGGAGAGTATAAGGTGCTCATCCAGGACTATGCCAGCAGTTAGCAGAAGACCTAAGGCAGAAATTCAAGACACAAGGCTTTTAAGCTGATATGGCATTTGTGGTCTTTGTGCTTATTTTGAGTTTATGCTACTCTGAGTGAGCTATGTCTCCAGATGTATTGCCAAGTTGAGGTGCCTTAACAAAGAGCCATAGACTGGGTGATTTATAAATAGCAGTCATTTATTTCTCAGAGTTACAGGTGCTGGAAGTCCAAGTCAGGAAGGGTGCTGGCATTTTTGAGTTCTTCTGAGTGGTCTCTTCCGGGATAGAGATGGTTACCATCTGGTTTTATCCTCACATGTAAGAAAGGAAAGAGAGTAAGCTGACTCTGTGACCTCTTCATATAAGAACATTAGTCTAATCCATAAAGCTCAAATCTCATGATGTAATTACCTGCAAAAGACTCCAACTACAAATACCATCACAATGCATGAATTTTGAAGGGTCACCAATACTCAGTAGATTGCAAGTAACACAGTACAATTTCTAATATAATTCTAATGAAGTGAGAAATTAGGTAAACCAAAGTGATCTAGAGTTTCTGCACAAACAAGCATGACCCTGACCCCACTTACAGTACTGGGAGGAAGTACTGTAGAAATGGGCAAGATGGAATATTATTGTAACATTTAGAGATACTCAGGTAAGAATGGTAACCGCAGCCTCTGCACTAGTTAGCTTCCATCACTATAATGACACGCTTGAGGTAATTAGCTGATAATGAGAAAATGTTTACTTTGGCACATAATATTGGGGGATTCAGTCCAAGATTGGAGGTCCAGTGCTTTGAGGCTCTGATGAAGCATCACCTCATAGTGGAAATGTGTAGCAAAGAGAACTGCTCACCTCTTGAGTCAGGAAGCCAAGCCAGAGAGAACCTGAGAGACCAGAATCCCACAACCCTGTTCAAGGGCATATCCCTAATGACATAAGGACCTCCTAGTTGGACCTACCTCCTAATTACTGGATCACCTCTCATAGAACCACTGTGGGCACCCAAAATCTTTATTGCATGACCCTTTGAGGGATATTCAATATGTCAGAGCTGCCGTTGTGAGTCAACAAGTTGGCATTTCAAAGCAAATAGAAATAAGAATGTTCACCGTGCTGGCAGCCAGGGAGTTTAAGGCTCACACAGGGAGCAGTGAAGTCCCTTGTTGGAATTAACAGAGAAAGGTTTTGATAGGTACCATTTAATTAAAAATGTTATATCCGCCTTATGGGCTGTTGAGTCTTGTATAAGTTAGCTCACCTCTGATAACATAAAATATAGCTCTCTTTTGCATTGCGATCATAAGCTGATCCATTTCACGTGCAAATTATCTACAGTTAACATTAAGTGTGTCAAGCTGTGATCTTGCTGCGTTATCTCAAGTTTAGAAGCCTATTATGTAGCCTTGCTGAAGCTACACAGCCAATTTAGGGGGAGCTGAAATTGCTGAGTGCAGTTCCTTCTGTTTCCTTTTTCAGTTTTCTCTGACTCCATTAGCCATCCAAACATTACAACTACCAGTTCTAACCTAGATTTGATCATTGCTAGACATTTTCCAGAACCTGGGCATTTTCTCACTGGCTACTTATAAAAGCAATTGGATATTACTGTTTCCCTTTTAGAATTTCCAAATATCCTTTCTGAATTTACAAGACTGGAGTATTTAAGTAATTGCCAGAAGTCATAGGGTGAATAGGTAGCAGAATCTGATGAAAAGGCAGAAGTTTTTATTCCAACTTGAAGCTTTCTTTCTATATGGCATTGCGTTATAAAAAACAAATCAGACAACTCCATCAAAAATAGAAATATGCCTGTATATACAAAGATTTGTGCATATGAAAAGGTGGAAAGCAATGTGTATTCCTCCCTATCATGCCCATGTTATTTCACAGCTGACCCTGAGAATGCCTGTTTAATCATCTTCTGTTATTGATCATAGGATAAAATAAACCCCACAGCCTTCAACCAAACTGTACCATGTGGCCTCTATGTGTACTTGCAAGCTTATCTTCTACCCATTCCCCGTATTCACTGTACCTTCTGTGTTAGTCACTTTTTGTCACGATGAGCAAAATATCTGACAAGAACAACTTCTAGAAGGAAAAGTTTCTTTGACTAATGGTTTAAGAAGTTCAGTCCATCTTGGACCAGATCCATGGCAGAAACATCATTGCAGCAGGGCATGGTGGAGAAACCCACCTTAGCTCATTTCAGCTAGTAACCATAGAGAGAGAGCTAGAGCAAGAGAGAGAGCAAGAGCCAGGAACAAGATAAAGTTTTCCAGGGCATGCCCTTATTGTCCCACTTCCTCCAAGTAGATGCCACTTCTCAGCAGTTCATTCAGCCACCATGATTCATTGATGATTGATGCTAAAGCCCTCATTATCTAATCACTTCCCCTAAGCTCCACCTATGAGCACACAAGACTTTGGGAGATAGTCCAGATCCAAATTATAACACCTTTTATCACACAGAATGACTGGTAATTCCAAACCATGGCCATGCTTTCTGATGATCCTGCACACATCATCTTTTTTGTCATCTTTAAAGAAAAGAATGACCAAACACCCTGTCCTTGCATGTCCCTCTCTTTTTCCAAAAATCTATCCAAATTAAGAAAGTGATGAGATCAAATCTGGGCTCGAATGTTTAAATATATATTATTTTGAAAGACACCAATGAAATTTCTGGCCAAACACCTGGATCTCCCCTATAAGCATTTTTCTATAAGCCTTATATCTCATATCCAATCTCTAGGTATGTTCTTTGGTCTCTCAGTAACTTTTCCACTGCCCCAGCACAATTGGGCTGTGAATGTTATATCCATTCTCCTTACGCCAGGTGAAAACCTACTACTCACGTTTACACAAGGCAAATGACAACTCACTAAGGATACAATATTGAGTTTCGCTCTGTGCCATGTGTAGCATTATGCACCTGATGAGGTCTACATATGATGACCAACTGATTCAACTAACCAGGGTCCAAAGCATTTCCCAGGTTGCAAAATGGGACAGTCCTGGGCAAATAGCTAGTCATCCATGATCTAGAGAAACAAGTTGACCTTTCAATGGCCTCTTCTCATGCCTGGTTCTTACCTTCACATTTATCTTACTACTTCAATTGTTTGCTCGTGAAATGTGAACTATACAAATAACTATGAAACCATTAGCCAGCTGGGAAAATGCAATGACTATAAATTGTTTTACCCATCCTAATACCTGGTTTTGAAACTGGACATATTATGTCTTACCGTCCCCTGCACCGGACCCTCAACCATGAGGACCCGATGGAGACGATAATGACGCGTTGCTGGTTCAACTTCTTTTATTGTATCTCTCTCTCTGGGACCGAGGAAGTTGCCCACGAAGTAACAGTAACAGTGACAGTGACAGTAGTCGTTCTCTTAACCCTGACAGTAACCATCTCTCTGGCCACAATCGTCTCTCTCACCCCACTCTCGTTCTCCATAACCGATCCTCGCAATCGTAGTCATCCACCATCTAGGGTGAGAGGTGGAGACTCTTAAAGCCAAGCAGGGCTTGAGCCACGAGATGCCTGCATCCAGCTCTCACCTGGGAGCACTCTCAGGCCACCTGCTCTGGCATGCTGGTGCATGCGCTCTAGCGTGGCGCAGCCCTAGGATGTTACCACCTGCAGCTGCTCCTGGCACTCTGCCAGGCGCCCTCTTGAGGCGAGGTCTAGCCGGGCCCAGCTAAACCCCAACAATGTCTTCCTTGAATACTTGAATGTTTGATTTGGTAGGAAAGACCATACCTTCATCCAAGTGACATTCAGGGATTGAATAGGTGGTTTTAGTAAGATGAAAGAATTCAGTTTCCTATAAATATTAAAAGACTATTTCCTTAGCCCTGATACTTACCTTTCTCTTGGGTCCTTAAGATATCTTTAAGAAAGCAAATTGGGACAGGATTAGTTCAGACAGTTATATAAAAGGGACATCTCTCAAAGGAACATAATAAACAGGATTGTCAAGAGAAGAAATAGAATAAAGAATAGAGGTAGTGGAGGTTATAGAAAAGAAATGTTACAATTAATGTTCTTTTTCTTGATTAAAAGACATGACTATTATAGAAAGGGTACAATGATTCTCAAAAGAGAAATGGCTAACTCCACTCACAAAAAAAATGACAGCTCAGAAAAATTTATACTCATGTTTAAGAAAACATTCGATATGAAAGTTAATTCCAAACTTATCTAAACTGTTCCAGAGAACTGGAAAAGAGGTAATTCACCTGAATATGCACCATGGGCTGGGATGATCTTGATGTCAAACTATGTGAAGACAAATGATAAACAAATATTATTTGGCAAACTCATTTATGAGCATAGTCAAAATTTTAAAGAAAATATTAACAAACTCTTTCCAGTGATACATGAACAAAATAAGGACTGATTTGCACATAAGCCGAGAAGGCTATATAGTTTAATATTAGAAAATACTTTAAAGTAATTACCTTTGCTAGTCCATTAAATAACAAGCACAATAAAATTACTTCATACATTTAGAATACACACCCTCTATTTTTTAAAAAAAGTGTAGAAAATATAAAAACTTTAGAAAAATATGTAGGTAAGCATTTTAATAATCCTGGGCTTCAGAAGAATATTTTAAATATGACACAGATGCACAAATTGTAAGATAATGAATTTTACATCAAAGACGGCACAAACTAGTGAAAGGAAGGACCGTAATTTGGAAGAATATATTATGAGGACATGTAGCCACATAGGACTAGGATTCAGGTTTATGAGAATCCTGGACTGTGCTTTTGTTTTACTACTAGCTCATGACGGTAAACATGTGCTTATTTTTTTTCCCTTAGGTTATGATTAATTATATCTGTTGTGGTTTGGAGTTTGTGTATGGGATGACTTCCAGAAAATCTCATGGGTTGGCAATGCAGAAGTGTTCAGAGGTGAAATAAGAGAATCAGGGCTCTAACTTAAATCACTGGGTAAGTCCATTAGTGAATTAATATTCTGAATAAACTTGCTGGGGGGTAACAATGGCAGGTAGGGTATGGCTACAGGAGCTATGTCACTTGTGGGTGTGACCGTAGGGACTGTATCTATACCTGGTCCTTTCTACTGCCTCTCTTTGCTTCCCATCTACCATGAATTAAGCAGCTGTCCTCTGCTGTGTCATCATGTTTCAGCTTTGGAGCTCGCAACCCATGGACTGAACCTCCGAAACCAGGAGACAAATAAACCTTTCCTCTTCGATGTTGTACTTGTCAGATATTTTTGTCACAGTGGAAAAGCTGATTAATACAGTGTCTGTGTCATTTTGCTTCAGTGATGAGCAGCCAATAAAATGTCAGATGTTCACTGCACTTCATCTTCTGACAGCTAAAGCCATTCCTTTTCCTTTCCAGGTCTGAGAAGAGAAAGGAGTCCTTAAATTTTTCTTAAGATTAGACCTTAGCAAAAACCATCTCAAAGCCTTATGAGTCTCAACTTGGGGGATGATTCTCTTTAGATAGCATTTGGAAATGTGGGAAGATTTTCTCTTTAAATTCACTATGAAAGCTTACTGGAATTTGATTGTGGGAGAGGGATGAGTAAACGGACCCAAAGTACAAGAAGCAATCTATGTAGCAAAGAACTGTCCATATCTTCTGAATGTTGATCCTTATTAACAGGGTAGCTGCTGTTGCATGGCTAATCATATATTCTATGTGAGGGTCAAGGGTAGACTAATAGTCCCTTAGGGAAGTCTGGAAACATATTCTCTGTATTGGTCAAGAAGAAAGAAGAATAGCGTAGTATGAAAATGTGGACCTGGAATCTACTCTTATGTTTTTAAATTTCTCCTAAAGTATGTTCCTCTCTGAGACTGGCCAGACCTCAGGACTATAGATTTAAGAAGGATCATTTCTCACTAGTGCTTATCCTACACCTAGGTTTCAGAGGGAAATATTACTCTCATTTAAACTCACTAACATCTTCATTTACTCTATTTTTAATACTATTTTATTATATATATATGTTATGTTCATGTATGTTTTAAATATTATATAGCTAAGATTTTAATCAATGCAATTTTTTGCATGATAGATTGATGTGTACTTTATATTACAAATGTTCATGTATTTACAATTCTGTTGCTAATTTTATTGACCATATTATTTTCTATAAAATACATATATGTATATATAATGCATGCACACATACAAATTTATAAACTCTCCTGTGCATGGGCAATCAATTCTCTTAGTGTTTTAAGTTTTCCATGATGTTGCAGGACGTTGTTTAGGGAATTGTAAGGTAACTAGAATTCTTAGCTATAACATCCAGCATTCTTTTCCCTGTATAAGTAATAAAAAAGTCATAACAATAGTAAATAATATTTACATAGTGTTTGACGGTTTATGGAATATTTTCAGATCTCACAAAGAATGAATAAAGTGTTAGCAATAATGCAACTGAGGTCCCTATAATAACTTGAACAGAGCAAGTCAGAGCCAGGATGTGACACAGGGTCTTGAGCCCCTCCCACACCCTGCCCATGGCTGCATGCCAACTGACTCTTCTATAGGCTGTTTTGGAAATCAAATCTCTCTTTCCTGTGGGCATTGGGTATCCTTATACTTGAGGAAGAGAAAACAAAACAAAACATCTCATAATTAGGTAAGAATAACACATACACACACATTTTTTGAAGGACACACATCCAATGTGAAATGAGAACATTTGACTTGAAACTTTATAGACAAAAGATAAAAAGCCATGACACAGTAGCTGTGAGCACATTAGTGTGTGTTACAAACAGATCCAGTTGTTTGATGATTTCCTGAGCCAGGGGCGGTCTGAACAGCACACAAGATGAGGGAATAGGGAGGTAGTACAATAGCTACATTGGCCTAATTTTCAAATAAAAGGATTTTCAGCTTCTTAAAAATAAGACTTATTTATAGTGAGCATAAATCAAGATATAGTTCTGAGAAAAACAATGGAACTGACTATGGCTTTTCAGTACCCAAAGAGAATATCTGCAGCACTTTATTGCTTACATCCTGTCTTGTTTATATTACCAAAGGTATGATACCTTCAATGGGTATATTATATGTTTAAACACTGACCTCTTTTTCTTTTTTGCAGAATTTCTATGTGTAAAACATCAGCATAAAATAAAATGAGATAAATCACATAACTCATCACTCTATGTTTGTTGATGACAAGCAGTTATTACTTATTGGATGCAAAACAATTTTTATATACTTGTTCCTAAAAAAATTTTGAGAGGTGAGTTTTTATGAGCATTTATAGAATGTTCATTATCATGATCATCACTTAAGCAAATATAGCACAGAGACTGTCTGACTGTCTGCAGCCAATTCATTTGCCAAATATAGATCTGATTGCAAGTACAAGAGCTGGAATTCAACCCTGCCTCTCTGACTCGAAGTCCTGGGTTCTTCAGAATTTGTACTGTTACTTTTTTTTTTCTTACAGCATTAATAAAAGGTAACCTCTCTGTGACCTTTTTCTTTCTTTTTTTTTTTAATACATCTTTGTTTTCACACTAAATGTGCTTACAAAAATGTTGAACCACTCCATGTTATATCCTCTGACAACCTTAGCCATATTTCCCTGTACAAATGACTACACTTATTCTGTTCCCAGGGCTTCACTGCTTGGCTGACAAATAAAGTACACCTATGTAGCTGGCGGATATTCTCAAAGTCTTTAAGCAGCGTCTATGACCCTTTCAAGTTTGAAGAAATAAAATGAAACAAAGCAGGAATTTTGCTCAAAGCATAATTGAAGATTAATCTCAGTTTCTTAGTGTCTTCATCTTTTAAAATAAAGGTTTGGGTCAATAAAACATTAAATGATATTGCTGGGGTATATAGGAGCAAAATGTTTAGCCATATAAACCATTTCACAAATACGGAGCGAAAGCTACATCTGTTTTTAGAATTTTCTCAGTCATGAGGTCATCTCTAAATTCTTTCTAAGGATGTTAGTTGCTATTAAGTACCAAGGAAAGGTTAAATTTACATAATGTAAGTAAGCAGGCAGAAACAAGGACAATGGTAAGAGCTGAGTTGAGTCCCTGTAACCTCCATCTTCCCCAGAATCCATTATTACAGTGTGAATTTCACACTGTATTCAGGTATCATAACCACACTTTCTGATAGTAAATACTTTCTTATTTATATGATGAAACTAAATATATGATAAAATCATATATCACAAAATTCTACATAAACACTATGATTTCAGGAATGATATCACATAAGTGAGTTTGCAGGACACACAACTCCAACTAAATGTTAAAGATCTTCTACAGCCACAGTAGTTATAGAATGCAACAAGTCTCTTGAAATGAGAATCGTCCTAGGAAATCAATCAGATAAAATCATACCCATAAGTATAAATTGAGAATGTGAAAGTATAAAGATATGCATAATGCCCACGAGATTTTCATCATCACAAAATTTCATGGAAAATAACTCAAGAACATTTATTTATTTTTTATTTTTTCAAACAGTGGGACTCCAAACACAAGAGTAGTGATGCTGGCAATATTCTTATATAATTGTTCTATTTCATTATGAGTTTTTTAATCCCTTATATAATTTATAAATTGTATTTTATTATAAATTGTACATATATATGTAAAAAAAAGGCATAACATAGATGTGGTCCATTACTGTCCACATTTTCAGAAATCAACTGGGGAACTTGGAACAATTTAACATTTTGGTGCTCATATTATAGATGTTTATGGAAAATGTGTGTAACCATTTTGCTGTTCAGCAATGAGTGACTGAATCTGTATTCTATTCCAAGCTCTGTGAACTTTACACTTTACAGCTCCAATCTCCAGTAGCTTCTGTGGCTTGGGTAGAGTATGAATGTGGGCATAGCTTCAGGGATTATGGAGAAAGAGAAAGTTCAAGCTCTGTGACAGAAGCTCCTGTGAAGCCACTTTGGGGGAGCGCAGAAGAGAAAACCACAGTCAATCATGAAGCGAGATGGCTCTCATCTTGAAGCAGAGGGGAGAGAGAGAGAGAGAGAGAGAGAGAGGGGAAGGGAGTCGAAGGGTGGGTGCTAGAATCAGGGAAGCCAGATAAAGGCTCTTGCCACAGACAAAGCAAAAATATGATAAGCCATTTGGCCAGAATACATGGAAGTGGGTTTAACCAAGTTAGAGTGGATTTGATAAGTTTTAGATGGCAAAAGAAAGGAATTTTCTGACAGATAAAATAAAGGCCAATTAATGGAAAAGGGTGCCTTAGTGTAATTTCTTTTTCTTTTTCTTTTCTTTTTTTTTTTTTTTTTTTTGCAGTACTGGGGATTGAACTCAGGGGCATTCTACCTCTGAGCTATAGCCCCAGCCCAATTTTTTATTCTTTATTTTGAAACAGGGTCTCACTAAGTTGCGGAGTGCCTCACTAAGTAGCTGAGGCTGGCTACGAACCCAGATCCTCCAGTCTCAGCCTCCCAAATGCTGGGATTACAAGCATGCGCCACCATGCCCGGCTGTGTAATTTCATAAATAAGAAAGGTTTTTCTTTCTTTCTTTCTTTTTCTTTCTTTGTTTCTTTCTTTCTCTCTCTCCCTTTCTTTCTTCTTTCTCTCCTTCTTTCTTTCTTTTCTTCTGAGAAGTATGTGGGAAACAGCACCTGAGTTTGAGACAATTGATTTTGAGCAGCCTGAGAGGTCCACAGGCAGACTCAAAGAGTCAGAAATGACTTTACACTAAGAAATTTCTCATAAGAGGACTTCAGAATCTGTCCCTCCCCCTACACACCTGCCTTCCTCCTGCACCTTCATGCCAGGTTGTGGCTTTCTATATTAAGTATGCGGCTGGCAAACAAAACATATCATTCTACCTCTCTAGCCCCTGACTGAGGTATAGCGCTCAGCAAGTAAACATAGTTCAAAGTCAGATGTTTTAGTCGCATGACTGTGGTCCTGTCTTGTGTTCTTGGGCCATCTTGCTTCAAGGGCTTATCCAGAATAAGGACAAAAACATCTTTATATCGCAAAAATATTCTGAATTGGTTATCTTTGTCACTATTGTTATCATCATCATCATGACACCCATAAGGTTTCCTTTCCAAGGTCTCTAACAGCTAAAACATGCACACAAAGCCTGTTCAAATACATTACCTATGTTAATCCTTAACCAGCGCACAGGTGGTGGCAGAAGATACTGGTGTTTCAGCAGATCCTCAGTCACACAGCACATTGGTAAGTCAACAGGGTGTAAATCCATGTCTTTTGTGTGCAAAATTGTAAGTTTTCCCCATTATATCATTATTTCCTGATTCAATAGTCTCAGTATTTTTTGACTTTATGATCTGATGGTATAAAAATACAAATCAATACATAAATCTCCAAACCACTGGAAGGTTTTCTGTGACACAAAGCAAATTTTAACAGGAACATTTGAAGGGACTCAAACATGGTTCATAAATTCACATTTCTATGGCCAGATGTTTCCTCTTGCCTAGTAAGCTCTCTTCCTCTTTATCAGCCTGAGGCTGAAGCCAGCAACTTTGCTTTACCCTTTTTGCCTGGGCAGGGTCATAGGAAATTTCAAAAGCAAACCACAACCTATCTCAAAGCGGCATCGTATTTAAAAGGAAATCCTTTGAAAGTGAACAAATTTTCCAGTGAAGAAACTTATCTTGGACCTGACGTTGAAATCTCTCACTGGCACCGATCAGCATTTCCTTTCCAGTCTGCAGACTGCAACTACCAACATTCTCCACTTAATCATCACCCCAGGATATATAGGGAGACCAACAATTACAAGGGGATCTGGCTCTCTCATCGGTTCTTTAGATTTTGGACTGAAAACATCCACTACAGATAGCTTCAGATTCTCTAAGATGAAATTGTGTTCTTAAACATGTGCAAAAGTCCCTTTTAAGACATGCACTTTGTTTGCCCGAGAGAAATCTTGGAGTTTCACCCTATGTTGAACTAAGAAAGCCTGAGATCAATCTCCTACTTCCAAAGAGCTAAGAGCTATTTGACTTCAAAAATAACATTTCCTCTAAGTCTCAATTTCCCCATCTTATAAGAAAGAAATACTTTTCTTATAAGAAAAAGGCATTATAGAAGATGTGTCAGTCTTTGCTGGATATGTCTTCTCTTTTGGAACTAACTATTCAGTGACTGTCAGTCAAAAGCAAGCAAAGATAAATGAATAAAGCTGGCTATGATCTAATAAAATATTATTTATCAAAAAAGTGTCAGGTTAAATTAAGTCTATGGAGTATAGTTTGCAAACTCATTTAAAGGGAATAATCATTAACTTATAAAGTTTTTTTTTTATTTTTATTTATTTATTTTTTGTGGTACTGGGGATTGAACTCAGGGGCATTCTACCTCTGAGCTATACCCCCAGCCCTATTTTTTATTCTTTATTTTTGAAACAGGGTCTCGCTAAGTTGTCGAGGACCTCACTAGGTAGCTGAGGCTGGCTGCAAACCCGGATCCTCCGGTCTCAGCCTCTCAAATGCTGGGATTACAAGCATGCGCCACCATGCCTGGTTTATAAAGTTTTTTTTAAAGATATACATTGAAGCTGGGCATGATGGCTCATGCCTGTAATCCCAGTATTTGGAAGCTGAGACAGGGGAATCCAGGTTTAAGGCCAGCCTCAGGAATTTAGCAAGACTTTCAGCAAAGTAGTGAGACTGTTTCAAAACAAAAGAAATAAAAAGGGCTGGTGGTGTAGTGTAGCTCAGAGGTAGCATGCCCTGTAACCAAAAAAAAAAAAGAATTACAGTGATGTGCATGGGAGAGTCTGATGTTAAAAATGACAATTAAGTTATTAGCTTTCTTCCCAACTTAACCCTTAACTCCACCAGTTCTTTCAGGCGAACATGGGGAGCCATTTGAAAATAGCACACTACGGCTCAGGATGCCATTTTAATGTCTGTGGCAAGTCTTTCGTGTTCTGTTTCATTGTTCTCTTTATACTTTTTGAAGAAAAATGTAGGGAACTAAAGACATTAAGTTGTTAGGGCAACAAACTCAGAAATGAACTTGAGCTCTACTCATTGTCATATTTTCTTCACATTTCTTCTTTAGAAATGTAACTTAGGAACAGCCTCTTAGCGAGATTCACAACAGACATTTACAGAATCTTGTGGTTCAGGCCAAAGGTCCAGGTAACAGCTGCAGGTCTTTGTTTGAATAACAATAATAATGAAGACTCAGCCTTGCAGGCATTTATTATTTTAAGCTTTGACCTCTTGTGCTTGCGCTTCCTGTCCTTCGCTGCTGCCTGCCTCTGCACAGCAAGTCACTAGACCTGTCCCTTCATTCCTCTGAATTGGTGGATTGTTCTTTAGAGGTTGCCCTCCTGACTCTAGTTTCTCTATTGCTTTTTAAAATGCTCTTACACATCTCATCCCCTCCCACACCTTTACATTATTAATACAAAGGAGTATTTACTGAAATGCCCCACGATATGAGGTCGGAGTTAAAACACACTGAGCTGCATTCAAGGGATGCTCATTCAAGGTCTGGCTGCAGGAGGCTGAGGTCGACCCCAGCGTTCTTAAGTAAACCCCTTCACCAGGTGAGTCTCAGCTTCCTCCCCTATGCAGTTCAGATGAGATTTTCCCCCTTCTTCCTTAGATGCCTGTGCGAGTAGAATTAACAACAGTTATGAAAATAAGACACCATGAAATTTGCTGGCATTTTTTTCTCTTGATTGTAATGATTGATAAAAGAACAGTAACAGGCTCGGCATGGTGGTGCACTCTTGTAATCCCAGTACTTGGGAAGCTGAGACAGGAGGATCGCAGGTTCCTGGGCAGCCTCAGGTACTTAGTGAGGCCCTCTGCAACTTAGTGAGACCCTGTTTCAAAATAAAGAATTAAGCCGGGCGTGGTGACACACACTTGTAATTCCAGCATTTGGGAGGCTGAGATTGGAGGATCCGGGTTCACAGCCAGCCTCAGCTACCTAGTGAGGCATTCCGCAACTTAGTGACATCCCGTTTCAAAATAAAAAGAATAAAAAATAGGGCTGGGGGTATAGCTCAGAGGTAAAATGCCCCTGAGTTCAATCTTCAGTAACACACACACACACACACACACACACACACACACACACACACACAAGAATTAAAAATGGGGCTGGGGATGTAGCTGAGAGGTAGAATGCCCCTGGGTTAAGTCCCTGGTTCCTCAAAAAAAAAAAAAAAAAAAAAAAAAAATATATATATATATATGTGTGTGTGTGTGTGTGTGTGTATGTATAATAACAACAGCAATTTAAATAGCAATGAATTTGTGCTGGGTAGTATGATAAATCTTGTACATAAATTAGTTAATCTTCATAATTAATGTGTGAAGTAATTATTTTTCTTTACATCTTATCTATTAAAATCTAAGGAGCCCAGTGATAGGGTAATATGCCTAAATCTTCTAGTAAGTGAATAATCTGAGGGTAAAACTCTGGAATATTGGATTTAACAGTCTGTCTCCTCATCAAAGAGAATGCAATAGCTTACATCTTCTTTATTGCCTAATGTAATATATTAAAGTTTACATTTTTAGAATATAAAAAGAAGTATTTTTTCCCTTTTTGGACAGTTTTATTCTCAAAAATTAAATAATCATGAATGCAGTATTTACCAAGGAATGTTTCTGTGGTCTTTCCTATGTTTAATTTTTAGCTTTTATTGGACATTGACAAATTATAGCTGTGTATTTGTGGAGTTCATGATGTCGATTGATCTAATCAAGCTAATTAACATCTCTACTATTAGAAATAAATTTTCATAGTGTAGTAAGAAAAGATGCGTTTGTTACTTTTTTGTAACAAAAGGTGTTGCCAACTTACACGGGGCAGTGTTATGCACAAATCCGGGCGTGCCCCTCCAAGAGACAATCACTGCACACAGAGTACTGCAATAGCAAGAAGGGGGTTTATTGCCAACTTGAGTTGGGGTTCAGCCTTTTCCAATGCAGTGGAATCATGGCACGAACCCTGACTTCGTATTAGTTCAGCCTTTTATAGGGAGTGTACAGAGGTGGGGAAACTTGTGTGCAGGGCAGGGAAAGGTAACATAAAGAAGGCAGGGGATTGGTGGAGTCCTGTTGCCAGGGCTAGGATGAGTTCAGAAGGGAGGGGGCTGTCCTGTCTCAGGAAGGGTGGGGGACTATCCTGTTTCAGGAAGGGTGGGGGCTGTCCTAGCCAACTCAATGCCCTACAGCAGAAGCTTGCTCATTTTGTATTCCTTACACAAATCTCTGTGCCAGGCTACTGTGTGGTTTCACAGTTTCACCAGATTGGAGACTGGTTACTTCATCTAGAACAAGGTGCTCAGGGAGGGATTGGCATTTGCAATTTTTTAATGATATATTAATTTACAAAAGGAGTAGAGCTTATACAAGATTACAAAATGGTAGTTTTAGAAAATGGAGCTGTTAAACTAATCCTTTGATGGATAAGATCTAATTATGTGCTCACACTGCCCCCTCAAATTCTTATCATTTATTCCTCCTATCTGATAAATTGCATCCTTTGACCAACATTTTCCCTTTTCCCTCAATACCCCAGCCTCAGATAACTAATGTTTAAGTTCTTTAGATTGTGCATCTAAGTAATAATATCCAATATTTGACTTTCTGTGTCTGGCTTATTTTACATAGTCTAACATCCTACAGTTTCTTCCATGTTGTCACAAATGTCATAATTCTGGCATTTTAAGACAGAATGATTTTCTATTTTGTACATATACCACACATTGAAATTGAATTGAATACCTATTCACTGTTTCATGAATATAGGTTGATTCTGTAATCTGAAGAGTGCTGATCTATTTCTTAGGCATATTAATTTCAAATCCTTTGTACATAGAGCCAGGAGAGGGATTGCAAGGTAATTAGGCGGCTTGATTTTTAATTGTTGAGGAAACTCCATATTCTTTTCCATAATGACTATATTAATTTACAGCCCCAAGGACGTGTATTAGAGATTCCCATTCTCCGCATTCTTGGCAACATTTGTTATCTGTTTTGGTAATAGATAGTCTTATAGATGTGAAGTGGCATATCATCCTGGTTTTAATTTGGAAATTCTCTAATGATTACAGATACAGAGTGTTGTTGTTTTAAATATATCTTTTGGGCATTTGTATGCCTTCTCTTAATAAAAGACTACCCAGATCTTTTTCCCACTCTTTAATAGAATGGTTTATTTTTGTGTTGCTGAGTGTTAGAATTTCTTATATATTTCAGATCTAACCCCTTATTAGATGTTTGGTTTGTAGATATTTTCTACAATTCTATACATTATTTTTTCACTCTGTTAATTGAATTCTTTTCAGTACAAAAGTGGTTTAGCTAGTTGTATCATCTTGTTCTATTTTTTATTTTGTTACCTGAGCTTTTGGAGTCATTTAAAAAACATCATTAAACAGACCAATTCTATATGATTTTTTCTATTCTTTTTTTTATAGTGTCTTTATACTTTCAGGTCTTATGTTTATGTCTTTCATCCACATTGAATTGTTTTTCACAAGGTGTTAGGTAAGGGCTCAATTTATTTTTTCTGCATGTGGAAACCCAATGGTTATTGATAGACCAACTTTTTCCTTTTAGGTATTTTTGACAACACTGTTGAAAATCAACAGACTATAAGTATGTGAGTTTGTTCTGGTCTTTTCTAATTTTTTTTCTATTGACAGATGGTAGTATTTTTGTAGTGTACCATGCTTTTTAATTCCTATAGCTTTGTCATATAGTTTCAAGGCAGGTAGTATACTGACTGGGCTTTGTTTTTTTCTGTTTAAGAAGGCTTTTCTATGGCTGACTTTGTTTTTATTCCAGATAGATTTTATGAAACTTTTTTCTACATTTATAAAAAATGATTTTGGAATTTTGCTGGGTTTGCATTGTCTCTATAACTCACTTTGGGTACTATTGATATTTTAGCATAGTACCCATGTGATTGATTTATTATTCAAGAATTCACTGTTTAATTTCCACATATTTGTGAATTTTACAATAATTATCTTGTTATTAATGTCTGTTTGTCTACTATTATGATGAGAAAAGATAGCTGATATCATTTAAATCCTCTTAAATTTGTTTATACTTGTTTTGTTGACTAACATGGTATCCATTCTGGAGAGTGTTTTATGTATGCTTGAAAAACTGTGTAAAGATAATTGAAATCCAAATTTTCTTCATTAATTTTATTTCTGGTTATTTTTTCCATTGTTGAAATGTGGTATCAAAGGCCCCTATTATCATTGTATTGTAAACATATCTCCCTTCAAGATTCTTTAGTATTTCCATTATATAGTTAGATCCACCAGTGTTGGGTTCACTTATATTAATAATTGAATTCACCTTTTCATCATTATATAATGACCTTCTTTATCTCTTTTGTTACATATTGACCTAAAATGTCAGATATAGGTATAGCTGTCCATTTCTCTTTTTTTTATATTTTTATGTAATATGCTTTTTATTCTTTCACTCTTAGTCTATGTACATTCTTAAAGATGATATGAGGCTCTTGTAGGCAGCATATGGAGCACGTGACTTCATCTTTCTTTCTTTTCTTCTTTTTTCTCCCCTATTTAGCCACTCAATGTCTTTTTATTGGAGGATTTAATCTATACATATTCAAGTAGTTATTTACAAGTAAGGGCATACTACCAACATTTTATATACTTTTTCTTATCATTTTGCATATATATATATATATATATATATATATATATATATATATATTGTTTCTTTATTCTTGTTTTCTTTCTTTGCAATATGGTGGCTTTCTGTAGTAATATGCTCTAACATCTTTCCTTTTTTTTTTTTTAAATGTTAACTATAGCTTTTTACTTTGTGGTCACCATGAGGTTTACATAGGCTATTTTAAGCAGATAGAAATTTAATATTGATTGAATATAACTCTACCTTTTACTTTCATTTACATTTTATGCTTTTAGATGTCAGAATTTTCATTATTTTATAATTTGTATAAGTGAAAATTCAAATTCTTTAATTATAGTTCCTTTAATAATTTTTCATAATAATCATATACTTGAGACAAAATTACTTTACCTACCACTATTTCAGTATAGAGTATTCTGAATATGATTCTATATTACTATCCTATTTAATTTTGTATTTTGATATGTTTTAGATATTTAACTAGTGATCTTTTAGTACAGCTTAGAGAACTCTCCTTAGTAATTTCTGTAATTCAGGCATAGTATTGATAAACTCAGCTTTTATTTGTCTTGAAAAATTTTTATTTCTCCTTCAATTCTGAAGGACAGTTAATTGAGCAAAGGAATATTAATTGACTTTTTTTTTCTTTTTTTAGCACATTGAACACATCATCTCACTCTTTCCTGATCTACAGAGCTTCTGCTGAGAAATTTACAGGTAGTCATATAATGATTCCTTTGTATATGAAAAAATTTTATATCTTCCTGATTTTATGATATTAGCTTTACTCTCAATTTTTGAAAGTTTATGAGACTTGAAGAACTCCTCTTTAGGTTAAATTTATCAGATGCCTTCTACATTTTTTGTATCTTGATATTGCTATATTCTTCCAGATTTGGAAAGTATTTAGCCATTCTCTTTTTTAATATTATTCCTGTCCTCTTTCCTGTGTTTGGAAATGCCTGGTATGTGAATATTAGGTCCCTTAGTGGTATCCCATAATTTCCAAAGATTTTCTTTATTTTTTCTACTTATTTATTTATTATTTATTTAATTATTTATTTATTTTTACCACTGATTGGGTAATTGCAAGCATTCTCTTTTCAGGCTCATAGATTATTGTTCCTGCTTGATTGAGCTTGCTGTTAAGGCTTGATGCTATGGCTTTTTTGCTACAATCATTGTATATTTCATCTCTAAGATTTCTGTTTTTTATTTCTATTTGTTTAAAAACTCATTTTGTTTATGTATTACTTTTGCATTTCATTTAATTTTTAATTCATATACTAATGTAGTTCACTAAACTTCTTTACAAGTATTATTCTGAGTTTTTTTGTCATTCCATAGATCTCAGTTCTTTAGAGTATATATTGCAGGTTGCCAGCTTGTTTTCAAGGTGTCAAATTTCCTGATTCCTTGTGCACTCCCATTGGTATCTGTATACTTAAGGAGACAACCACAACTTCCACATTTAAAAGGTGTTATTTGTCAAGGTCTGATCCTGTATGGGGCTGCTAATTTTACTTTACTATAAGGTGGGACAATTTTGTGAACTTTTCAATCAGGCAGATTGGTTGTCTGAACCCTGCACACTCCTCTTTTTGGGCGAAACTGCAGGTTTTATTCTCTGGCCAGGTGGTACCATTATTTTAGATCTGTCATTGGATAGCATTACAGGCTAGGCTCAGAAGTTAGGAAGAATTTCTGCTTGATAAGGAAAAGATCAGCTTCTATCCCCAGTAGAAATACATATTTGAATTATGCCTCCCTGCCTTGATCCATATGTGGGATGGGCTTTGAGGCTGAGCGAACCCTGTTTAAACCCCTCCATGTGGCAGAACTAACTCATACTCATTGTTGAAATGTTCTGTAGCAGTTGTCTTCCCCGTGGGTGGGGTCTTGAAGTGAGTTTTGGACATGGTTTGTTTAAATTGCCAGGTATGGCATGTCTAACCTCTTCTGTTTGCTAAATTGCACTGCAATGAGTCTCCCCTTGAGCAAACTCTTGGTGCAGGGTCAGACTCTGGGTCTGGCACATGAATGCATGAGAAATAAAGTCATGCAGAACTTCCCACTACTCTTGGGAGAAAGAACCTTGGCTCTGTTAGCTGGCTGGTTTTGAAAATGCACAGATCTCTCACCAAGACCTATGTACTGATGATAGTGGACTTTGCTTCTTCCTGACATGAGGTCATCTACTCTCCACGAAGGGAGACAAGAGTGGACTTTCTGAGAACCCTATCAAAATGCTACAAGGTTGGATGTGGGTTCTGTCTCCACAGTAGAAACCACAGACCCTGAGGAATCTATTCTTTTGGGTGCCATTCCAACTACATAAACATAAACATATATATTTTTTTTTCAAGCATCACTATATGGTCATATCATAATCTGTTATAAATGGTTATAATAAGCACAAAAATTAATAAACATATGAAACATTTGAATGATAAAACTTCTGCCAAAAAGTTAAAATTGACAGGGAGAGAGAAGGAGGTAGAAAAGGGGAGAAGAGAGTATTCATGCAAATCAAAAATAGTACATCTTCTGGAACATTTATAAATGTCAGTCATGAACTATATTATAAAGAGGTTCATTTATTTTCTAAAAATAAAAATCCCATAGATCATATCCTCTATTTAAAGTGTAGTTGAATAACAAAACTAAAATATATTACTTAAATATGTAATGACATAAAGAGAAAATGACATGGACATTACAAAATATATTGATCAGAACCAAAATTACAAGCACTATATATCAAAATATGCAATATATAAAATAAATAATTAATATCAAGGAATAAAATCATGTTCTTAAATGCACTGAACAAGAAGAATAAGAAGAGGAGATGGATGAGTTGGAAGAGGAGGAGGAGCAGGAGAAAGAAAAGCTAGAACTCTAGCTTCAAAGGTTTAGAAGGACAAAAAAAATGATGATATTAAAAGAAGAAAAATATAAAACAGGAGAATAAACTTTAATTAAATAGAAAACAAAATAGCAAGGAGACTTAAAAAAGGAGAAAGATTATAAGGTATGGGGGGAGGGGGAGTTATATTTTATATTTGGTGGTTGTTGATTAAAGTATGCTTGGGGTTGGTTCCTAGTGAGGCAGGGCAGAAGGCCTGGGAGCAGGAGGGATTAAAGGAGGTCATCTGTGTCACCTTCTATGAGATGGGAGAGCTGAGTAAGGAGGTTAGAGAGCAGAGGCCAAGAAATGAGGGCCCACCAGCCCACAAGATGACAATTCAGATTCAGGATTGAAATTGGGCAAAAGGCATTGGTTCCCCCAAGAACTAATTCTGACCAGTCATAAAAGAGCAGATGGGGAACCACAATAAGATTTAAGAGCCTAAGTCCCAAGAGCTTCAGTGATTATTTTCTTTTAGGGTTCCCTCTATGTAGGGGAGCTGTTTTAATCCTCTTTCTTTGACTTAAAATAAACTTTCATATTTCTATACCCTTCATTAATTTTTGGATTTCATTGGTCAACGTCTCCTCCAATAAGAGGAGATATCTCTGTATCATTTCTGGTACCCCAGATGAGAATCAAACCAGTGAAAAGAAGAATTCTTCCCAGTGAAAGAAGAATTTGGTATACTCATATCCCAAGGAGTAAAACAGCCTGTTCTCCAAGAAGGACTAGCATAGGTAAAAGGAGGATTAAAGAAAAGGAATGTGACATTCTGAATGATTAGTTGACTTTATCAAAAGCCTATATTTCTTATCAAGATTAATGCTTAACCTTGATCTTCTGACTCCTCTCCCCCAAGTCTTAACATGAATGTTTCTCTGAAAAATCATAAATATTTAAGAAAAATACATTACATATGGTGTACTGATAACATATCCAAAAAAAAAAAGAGTTGGTGTGCAATATTCTGTCGACCTGGATAATCAAGCAAAGGTTTTGCTTTTATTTCTTTTAATGAATGTGAATATTTTTCTATATTTCTATTGACTTTTGTAGAGATACAGTAAAGATATTGAGTTGAGTTGGAGCATGGAACAATGGAAACTGAAACAGGCGTGAAACTGAATGAATAGACATCAACCTTTAGAGATGTCCTAATTAGCAATGAGCCTTTCTGATTCTGCACTTGGTTAATGGTTTAACTTACTGCTAGTGCTGTAAGGGGTTCAGGGCATTGAGCTGGCAGAGAAAATCACCTCAGGACATGAGAACACTTTGACCTCTGAATTATTGCTCAATAATAATAAAAAAAAAACACATTGTGAAGTTGTTGACAATGCATTATATTGTTTCCCTTGGTCTTCCAAAGTTCTTCTTTTTGTAACGTGCAGGCACATCAGAAAAATTGTTCTTTAATGGTTCTATTATTACCCAAACAGGTTGACTCCACATTCTCAGGACAAAGGTCTGAATATTGGAAGAAAACATGACAAAGGAAGATTTGGGTCAGTTGAGGACTCCTCGTAACATTTCCTAAATGAATAATCCAGTGCCTTTTTAGCTGTGAAAGACTGGAAAGGAGATATATTGATTTCCCCTTCTTATCTCTTTGAGGAATAAGTAAATACAGATGTTTACATAGACAAAAAGGGCACCATGCATTGTGAAAGGAAAAAGAACAGCAAGGAGAGGTTACACTGGGCACACCGAGATGCAGCCTGACAACTTTGTCAAGGTCTTATTAGCCATAAATAAACCAGAACACATTCGGAAGGGTGTAAAGGGCCTATAAGCAAAGTGCGGGTTGGATCCTACACTTTCCCCTTCTATGAGCATGTCAGGGATCCTTAAGGATGTTCTTCTTTAGACACTGGGACGTTTTCCATACTGGTTCTAAGAGCTTTGAAGTTATATTGAACAGAAATACAAAAAACAAAATTAAAATTAAAATCACTGAAAAATAAAAATTGTGAGCCAATCAGAGAATTAGGTATCTATTTGAAAAGTGGGTGTTCTTAACCCCTACTTTAAAGAAGGTGATGTTATAGTGCAAAATTAAGTAAATTAAGGAAGATCACTAGCTAGATTATTGAAGGGGAATTCTTGTCCAAATGAGGTGTGTTGATTGTGTCCTAATTTTGAGTTCTTTTCAGAAGAAATAAGTTTTATGTATTCATCTTATAAAATTATACATAGTCGAAAGTATGGTAGGTCTATTTGGATTGAAATAAAATTGCTAGTTGGTCTGCTGTCTTGAGAGGCAGCCTTTATCTACTTTGGACACTGATTTATTTATGGGTCATTTGGCATGAAAAGGAGATACTCTATCTGTAGGAAAAACAGTTCACTTAATAAATTCACTCAACAATAAATAATTACTATTTATCTGGCTTCACTTAGAAATGGTCCACATACATACATTATCTTAATATAAAATAATACACATATGCAAGTTATAGACAATATGGGTATGAAGTAAAGATGTCTTCACATTATTTCATTGTTTTGAAAGCAGTATCCACATCTTTCCTGTCTTATTGCCAAGAATTTTGTCTGAAATTTAGTAATAGCTGAAAAAAATGCCATTCCTTTCCTCCATTTCTACCACCACTAACTGCTACATAATTTGTTTCCAAATGAGCATTATGGATAGAAATTGGTTTAATAACAGGATGTAATCTGAGCATAACATTGACATGATAGGATCTCAGGGCTAATTCTTTGCTATATTATTCTAATCTTGTCTCTGACTGGTATATCATCTAAGAACTTTTTAAATTTTTCATTTTAATTCCTGAATCTATTGGCTTCTCATTTTATCAAACTTTATGTCAATTTGGATAACTTACGAAAGTCCTTTAATTTCTGTTGAAATGTTATGGTCGCATTATCTAAATTCTGCAGTGTAAGTGTGCATCCATCCATCCCAGCATGCATTGCTGGACACCAATTATGGGTCATTAAGCAAGAAATTAGACTCTTAGACTTGTGCTGTGCTTGACATTTGTTCTGAATCCCTTATCCCCCACTCACTGTACTAAATCTCAGTCTCCCACCCTTTTAAAAGATGAATAATATTAAAATACATGTGAGCAGATCTACACGGAGAAATGTAGAGAGTTGTAAAAAAAAATACCTTTAGAGAAGAGACTTCCTTGTTATAGTTTTGAAATACCATGAAAGGAGATATGCAGCTTCTGTTGATAGCATTCATCTGAAAATCTGGCATCTGCATATTTTTCTAGTTAAGGAAATAATCGTAGAGCACCAATTTACTCTAATGATATCAACATCATTTGACTTTACAAACACAGAAAAGTGAGCTAAGGTCCATTTCCTATTTATGGGATGTAATATGCAGAATCCAGTGGCAATGTTCACTGAGTTAAAAAAAAAAAAAGGTTCAAACAAATTTAAAGCATAAGGACTTGGGCACAAGGGCTCTTTGCCCTAAATGCCAATTTGAACTTAATTAGAAATGTTATCCATGTGAATTTTCTATCAACATTTAGAAAAACACTCATCCTTTTCTTTCTCTTCAAAATACTTCCACATCTCATATGCATCCCATTATTGCTGAAGTCAAATCTTCTTGCAATTTTTTGTTTATAAATCTTTTTCTCCCACTCGGAAGATGTTGAAGATAACAAATACACCACATATCTCCAGGGTATATCCCAGTGACTCTCAAGCATTATGTGAATAATATATATTTGTTGAAATAATTGGACTGCTTTCTCTTTTTTAAAGCAACCAGATTAGTTTTATTCACTCAAATATCAATTCTATTGTACAGTTGTTTCCTCATTGATTTCAAAAGATTTTACTTCAACTCCAAAGGTCACATCTGATCATAGATCACACATTGTTATTCAGCTTTTTGATTAGTTATTCAATTGATCAATCTGCTCAGCCATGTATATATTTGTTCTTCCAAAAGTGAAATAGTTTATTTTTAATTTTTTAAGGACAAGTGATTTTTTAAGGACATATATATTTGTTTTAATTCTACCAAATTCTATTTCAATGTTACATTTCCACACAAGCTGCATATTCTTGAACACTTACTTACCATCTCTGACTCCGGTTCCATTGTTATGAAATAGAAACACAATAGCACATTGTATTTGTAGTGCAGATGGAGTGAGTTACAGGAATAAATGCAGTGTAACATTTTGCTGTAGTTACATTAGCTGACTGACAAATTTGCATCAACTTGCCTGATAAACACAGTTTATCATTGGGAAGAAAGGATTTGAACAGTAGTAAATTTATAAATGGTTCTCTAATTTCCAAACTTTATAAAAGGACATTATTTTTTTATAGTCAGGAAAATAATTCAAAATGTAAAAATAAAACTGTATTAAACATGGTGATTTATTAAAACAGAATTCTGAGAAATAAATAAATCAACAGACGTTATTTATCTTGTTTAAATATAGTAAGCTATGAGCTCACTGGAAGGCTTTGTTATGAAAAATGTAATCATTTTCCTTTAGAAGACCTTCCTTCCTTCCTTCCTTCCTTCCTTCCTTCCTTCCTTCCTTCCTTCCTTCCTTCCTTCCTTCCTTCCTTCCTTCCTTCCTTCCTTCCTTCCTTCCTTCCTTCTACATT